>BJBW01002681.1:0-38660 GCA_004320125.1 Scolopax mira | reverse complement strand
CAGCAGGTCACCCCCAACCTGTCCTGGTGCAGGGGGTTATTTCTCCCCAGGTGCAGCACCCTGCACTTTCCCTTATAAGTGTACCTGCCCATGGTACCTGCCCATGAAGTGAGACCAAAGCCAATCCTGAAAAGAGAAAGAGAGCTGAGCCCAAGGTCTCAGCATCAGCTGTTTTGCTGCCTGGTCTCATCCCTCCTGGCCAGCCCCACATGCCAATGTGGGCATTGGCT
The DNA here is from genome assembly GCA_004320125.1 of Scolopax mira. Classification (NCBI taxonomy): domain Eukaryota; kingdom Metazoa; phylum Chordata; class Aves; order Charadriiformes; family Scolopacidae; genus Scolopax; species Scolopax mira. The sequence goes on along the minus strand of BJBW01002681.1, from coordinate 38,430 downwards.
GAGACATCCCCTTGCCACTTCGGTCCCCACTTGTCATTCACCTGCCCCTTCTGACCACCCGTGGGTCAAGGATCAATCATCTCGAAGTATCAGCCATGCAATATTACACACATCAGCAGAAATCCACTGCTCACTTATGCAAATTCATATATTAGTGTAAAACTGGTGTAAACTAGAGCTCATTTTTAGGATTGTTCTTAGTAGAATTCTATTATTAAGATGAAATATCACTTTAGCTCTCTGTAACTAAGTTAATCATGTATAATTTAATCATCCCTTATGCACTTCCATCTCTCAATTTACATTTACATGGTGCCTTAAGATTTTCCAGTCAAGGTGCTATTAAATTGTTAGTACTATATTATTTTGAATTGAATGACTTCATGTGTTTGCCATACTGTGAGTTCTTCTCCTTTTGTCCCTTCTGGCTCCTCAACTCCTAGTGAAAACACATTTTTGTGCTACAGTCTGAAGAGGAAAACAAGAGATGCTGCTGTTCACAAGTTCTATTCCTAACATTAAAGACTGGACTCCTCCCAGAAGGGCTACTGATTCTTGGACAGAAATTATGCTGGTGCCACAAGACTCTTCTCCACCCGCAGGCAATCAAGATTAAAATACTGGTATTTGAATAAATGTTCTCACAAGTGGATTACCCATCACCGCTCTGTAAGAGGCTGCAGGTTACTTTTTTGGGGTGAAACTCCGTCCTACAATTTGCTGTTTATATGTATATATATAAACATATTAAAAGCATGGCAAAGCTATGTCATTGAGAGTCTTGCCACCACCAGATAATCCTTTTCTTCACTTACTTTGAGGGACGATCTATTAAGTTCTGGAAGAAAAATGTGCTACTTGGCATCTCTGCAGAGAAGTATCTGACAAATATGCGAAAGATGACCTTATGGCTCCAAAGAGCACTTGAGATAATTGATCGACAAACACACACATTATCAGACAGCAAAGCAAATTATACCCAGCCACTAAAGGCACCGGCAGCTCAATAAATGATTTCCTGACATTTCAGTATATTACAGAGGCAGCGTATCTTTCCTTTGGGGTTCTCATCACAGCAGGCCTATTTTCCTTGGAAACTCTAGATGGAGATGCACAAAAAGAAAAAAAAAAAAAGAAAAAAAAAAAAAGAATCTAAACAAAGCCATAAATATAATGGCAGGTTTGACTTTTGAAAATGAAAATGTCTTGCTAGGCTATTTGCTCAAAATCTAGGCTACGGCACCAGTTTTCTGCAGGTTTTCCTGTCTGGTACTTACATGATTGTGTGGTGCAGTACTGTATATAATTTCCCAGAAAAACAGGAAATAAAAAGCCTTACATTTAAGCTGACAGGATATGATTAAAGTAGCTTTTTCTCTCTTTGACATCTATACATCCAACAGCAGTAGATGAAACCTCTGACTGTTCAGATTGTTATTCTTTCTCCCTCTCCAAATAAGTGCCAAACCTCCTCAAAGCCAGTTGCAGGCAGCTGAATGGCTCAGAGCGCCGACAGTTCTGCATGTACATTTTGACCTCCCCAGTCACAGCCTCAAATCTATGCCAAGAGAATAGTAAGGAGAAACATCCAACAGCTGTGCGTGGTTCTGTATGAAAAACCAATGATTTCAGGCAAAGTCCTAGCAGAGAGCCCTCTGTACAACCACAACTATTTCTTGTGCTGGCAGTTTTGAAGCAGGCAAGAGTGACTGGGCAACAGAAATGGAATTATTTCCTTACTTCTGGAGATACGCTGGGAGCCAGCACACAGACATCTGAGCAGCTGCTACAGCAACACCACACAGCTCTTTATGTCAAAGCACTCTGAGTGATATAACTCTGTTTTCTAACCTGTGCAACTTCAGCAATCAGACTGAAAACAAAATTTAGATTTATGAGTAAAAACTGCTTCAGTGACTATGAGAGGCTTTCCAGGCATCTCCTAAGAAGCAGAGACAAGAGAATGTCTAGAAGCATCCTCTAGAATTTGTTCACATGCAATGAAAGGAAAAATCTCATCTCTAGCCTTTGGCATACTTTTTTCCAGATGGACTTGGTCAGTGTCGGTTTTACGACCCGGATCGAAAGCCCCAAGTCACCGTGGCTACTAAAAACTGGGATGCCCTGCATATAAAGTAACCTGAACCAAAGCAGTGCCTGCACAAGCTTCTGCTCTGTGACTTTCAGCATTGGTTTCACAGCCACACAACTGCCAGAATTCAAACAGCGACTGCTGGTATGAGATGTCTCTCCCGCAGGTATATGCTTCCATCCGAGGGAGGCATTTAGAACCTTCCATCCCCAAAAGAAAAAATGGGTAAATCTGACAGTAAATTGGTTCCAGGACATGGAACCAAAACATAGGGAACTGGTCTTTCTTACCAGCAGCTTTGGGAAAGTTGCTCTTTGGACTCATGGGTACCGTTTTTCAACTGTTTTCCCTACTCACTCAGTTTTGCATTGAATTCTTTTTTTCATCAACTTCTATCCCGCTGAATAAGTTGCACACACATAATGTAATCCAAAGGAACTAAAACTACAAGAACAATAAAAGCATATATGGAACTCAGTTGACTCATTTGTTAAATATTTATAAAAAGGTAAGATAACAGAAACGTGGCAGAATCCTTCTCAGCAGTTTGACACTACCATCTGCCATTCATTCCTTCTCTTGCCTTTTGTTGCTCATTTTGCCTATGTCTTTGGAAATTATTTTTTTTAAGCTAAAGTTGAGTCACTGACTTTTCTCTCATTTCTGGTCCTGAATAAAAGCAGGACAAAAATGGCTTGTGATGTAAAAACCCTCTTTTTTTAAAGAAAGAGATAAAAAGTTTCAAAATCAGGTACCTTTAAGTTGCCAGCTTAGATTTCCAAGACAGCAGTATATTGCTTTATTTTCATTTTTTATTTTCTGCTGTGTCACAAAAAAAAAAAAGGAAAATGGAAAAAAAAAACCCACCACCAAAACAGAATCATAATCGATGAAAATACCATTTTTTAAAATGTATTTTTCCTTTTTTTTTTTCTTCCATGCAGAAAAGAAAATTGATTAAAAACATTTTACAGTGCAGGGTTCTTTTCCACTCCCTTTTTACAACCTTCTGTCATGTATTTACTGATGTTACTAACCCACACGCTGCAAGAGAAATACTGATCAAAATCCCAGAAGGAGAAGTGAATTCTATGGAGGTCTGTAAAAACTTCGCTTGTTTGGGTGGGATACCTCTACATGGGCAGTCTTTCACATCTCAGAATCCACTGCCTGCTTATTAATACTAATATGCATATTTAAAAATATGTATTTTTTTAAATATTAGCACTAAATAAAGACCATTCCAAAACTACCCTTGGTGCCAGCTGGATGCCAAATATGGATATGCAGATAATAGAGAGGTGGCTTCTGGAATAAGGTTTCTGACCTTGAGTATCAGGAGAGGCAACGCTTCTTCCGAAAGCAGGGAATGAATACAGCTGAGCTACACTGCCAGGAGCTCTGCTGGGCAGCAGGGTCCAATTTTGCTTGAGTTTCGAGGGATTCCTTTTACAGCAGGCTGGGAGGCTGGCAGGATGGTTCAGGGACAGGGAAGGCATAGATTAAAATCTACCTGCCTGGGTTTGTGCTTGAAGGAGGGTAGCAGAACTGCCAGTTCACTAGCAAAAGCCCTACTTTATTTTAAACATCTGTCTTTTTTTAAGTTGAGCTGGATCTCTCTGTCTCTCTGTTTCTCAGAAACAGAAACTCATTCTGTTTCTGGGTAATTAACAGAACAATTAAGTAAGGTCTGAGTCGTATTGAAAGATTCAGAAATTTCTGTTTGCAGTACATTTCTGAGAATAATTTGGATCAATGATCATGCATTAATCTTTCCTGTGTTTCCTATTACAACTACTTCTGTTTCGTTTCAGAGATAGCTGGATGGCTAAGTAGTCCATGGACATGGCATTAGGACAATCATCTACAACTAACCCATAGCCGAAGAACAAATTTGCTCTGAAAATGGTAAAACTGCATACAGAAGTGTCTAAAGGAAACCTGCTGAAATGCCACACTTAATACAGAAAAATAAATAATCAGAAGCAAAAAAATCAGTGTCTCCCCTTTGAAGTACTGAATTGGGTGAGGATACCATTCAACTGAAATAAAATTCCTGTATGTTCTCTCTCTGCAGCTTCCCTTCAGTACCACTGCCCATTGACCACCACAGGCTTGACCTCAGCAAACCCCAAACAGATTCTACGTTACCTTCAGTAGCAACACAAAGTAAAACGGGGTGTTTTAACCAAGTCCACGAAGCGAGATGGAAACATAATGCAACCTTCTGAAACAAATGCTTTGGCACAAAGGGTTGATTATCTATGACCAAGGCAGAGAGCTCTCACCAGCACTACCCAAACAGCAGGCGCAGCAACCGCGAGTGCATTCGGTCTGACGGAGCAAAGGCAGGGGAAAGGCCAAGGGAAAATCCGTGCAGAGGCTCACCCTCTTCACACCACATCTGGGTTACTCTAGAATCTAAGTTTCTCTACACACTCACCCAAAAGAAAGCAGAGTTTGAAATCCACTGCTACTGAATAAGGATGTTGCATAGAAACCCGCCTATAGAAGTGTCGGGTGTTTAACATGCGCATCCGTTTCTTGCAAGGAAGGATCCAGTCACTAGTGGTTTTCTTCCAGCTAAAGTTTAAATAAATATTCATTGTAAAACTAATCAATTTCTGTTTATCTTCTTCTCATCTGCCAATTTTGAGCAGTAATGAAAACAAAGCTATAAGCTGAAAATAAGGCTTTAAGACATTGGAACTCATTCTTTCTAATAAAGAGCACAACGTGCTCCTTTAAGTCATTATTTTCCTCAAGAGGACATATTTCCTCATGCAGTAAAATGCTTTTATTCAAAGCATCACGAGGTGGAAAAGCCTGTTGGATTCTCCATCACACAATATTTCTATAGGAAGTAGCAGGGAAAGATAAACAATATTTCAGCTGGGGTTTTTTGGTTTGGTTTAGACTGTTTGGAGTTTTTTTTTTTGTCAATGCCTAGAAATCATTACAGCTTGAAATTCCTTTTTTTTTTTCTTGGTGTCTTGAAGCCTAATACATCCATCAATCCACACACGGAGAAGCAAGTGAACCCCTAAAAGTATAGCTATACCTAAAACACAGTGCATGGCAGGAAGGTAGTGTACTTTGTCAATATTCAAATACATGTAAGTTCTTCCAACTTAATCACGTGCTTTCCATAGTCAAAATAGTTGATACTTTTTAAAGCATTATGCCTTTCAAGTTGTCCATTGTACTTTTTCCACAGAGAAGCAGTTCTTGTGAAGAGCACACAATACTGCTGGCCTGAGTTTGAAACGGGATTGTCCTAAGGAGGCATTAGGAAAATCATCTCTCTTCCTCTAACCTGCTGCTTGATGTCCAAAATCAGGAAGCACAAAAAAAAAAAATCTGGTAATGAAAGAGAGGTAGCTACTCAGCCTGAAAATTACAATTTTTATACATTATATGTTTAACATATTTATACACACGTTAGTAGGCATTTACTTTATGTATACACTGAAATGCCAAAATACATACCTCAAAATAATTTTCAGTTAATAGCTGTAAGAAGCCTGAGTGTAGTCAAGCAAAGAGTGGTATAAATTGTACAAATGTTCTTAAAACTCTACCTCTAAATATTTAGGGTGTGCTTTTAAACTGTCGTGTTTGCTCTAATCTTATGAAATTATTGTTCAAATAAAGCTGGCTGCAAGTAGTAAGGCAACCAACACCCTAAACAGGTGCAAACCCCAAATACAAATTAGTGTGAAAAAAAAAGAAAAAAAAATTATTCTTTTTTCTCTCTTTTAGGATTTTAATTATATTCCTGTTAGAACAGACAAGGCATATACAGAACAAAAAGTACATACTGAGTAAAACTGAATTTTAAATAATATAACTTCCTGATGACCTCATGAAAATCTTTTGATCGCCTTCAGAATATATATATGTTCAAAATTAAATTATAAACCACCCAATATTTGACTGACAACCCACTCGATCACTGGCTGTGGTTGCCAGGATACCACAAAAGCCACTTGCCTCTCTCTCAGCAGCCTGTCAGACCTGCACACAGTGCCACCCATATTCTTCTTTAATCCTGTTCTAACTTTTATCTGACCTTTCACTTAGAACAGTTTAATCAAAAAAGAAATGTTTGTTCATGAACAAATATATGTATTTGGTGATCTATATTCAGGTCACAAGGCGGACATGGAAAGCTGTGTGATGAAATTTCATGCCACACTGTACAAGAGGGGGCAGGATCACACTCCGTAGGAAATCCATTTCATTTTCAAGAGATTGCACGGCAGACGGAGATGACGATCCCCAATTTCAAAATATATGTCAATAATATCAAACAGGTGTCTATAAATATTCAAATGTTGGGGGAGCAGAATGAGACCAAAGAACAGAAAAGTCTGCCGTGGAACTGCAATCATATCGATAGTCAGGTGGATAGGAATTAAATAAAGTTGTTCAAGACTACTTGGGGAAGTGTTACATTTTAAATACAAATCTATTTATCACCTAAGAGGCAGAGCACACCCTTCAGAATTTTCTCAGAACTAACATCAGAGTTCCAGCAACGAGAAAGAGAGAACAGAGAGAGGGAGGAAAAAGGGATCTAATTAATAATCCTTATGAGTGTAGCATTCTGACAGAATTACACACTCAAGATTCTCTATTTCCTATCAAAAGTTAGTTCTGGTCTCGGGCAGAGCACTTGATATGATGCATAAAAAAGTGACAAATCACATATGTTGTAAAGTTAACATAAAGAACCCCATAGTTCCAGCACTTCATTTCCAGATACCCAATAGTAAAAGCAGGTAAATGCTGACTGAACTGAAAATGGACAAACTCTGGTTCCATGTGTTTATAAGAGAAAGCATCTCTGGAAAAACAGTGGTGAGAGCTTCAGATGAGAACACTACATCTGTCCCTCAAGGATCAGAAACAGGCAGTGCGAAGACATCAAAGAATCCCAGAATCCCATGGGGTTGGGAGGGACCTCTGGAGATGACCTGGTCCAACCTCCTGCCAGAGCAGGGCCACCCAGAGCAGGTTGCACATCCTCCAAGTACAGAGATTTCACAAACTTTTTAAGAATATTTCATTCACAAAACACTCATTTTTAATTATTTTCTCTACAAAGAGAGACTCTACCCAAGCTTTCCTCAACATCCAACAATGTGAGGGCAAAATTATCTATCAGCATCCAAAGGTCTGGTGTGTTAGATAGAACTGTGGTGGTAACACATTTATCAGTGAGACAAGAGACTGAATCTCAGAATGCAGTTCATTACAGCTAGTCCAGTTTATCCCAGCTACCAATACTGGATAAGGAACAATACTGCCTTCGGGAAAACTGAATGGCTAACGACTTTATCCATTCTCATTTTAAAAAGAAATTTCCAGATCCCTAGACCTACATGAAGAAACAAATCCATAATGTTCTGAAGAATTTTCACTTTTAAATCTCTGTCTATATTAATGCACTATAAAGTAAATGTTGAGGAATTTTAGAACGAAAATAGATTACTGGCTTTTATGAATTAGCCCTTCAATGATGACAGAAAAAAATCACTATTTCACAGAAACAAAGAACTAGTCAAATCTAACTGGTTCTGGCAAGGACTTGCAGTTTGCTGTAGGTTTGTTTTGTTGTTGTTTAATATAAATCAACGTTCTCCCTCTGATAAAGTTCAAGTAAAATATATGGAGAGCTACAAATTCCTTTGGCAAGGAAACCTTGACTCAGGTAAACCCCTTTTTAAATGTCTCATTTTTTTAAATGTTTACCGAGCCTGTTGGTAACACATTCTGATGGTATAACAATATAAACATTTTGGTTTGAAGATAGAAGGCTTCTACAGATATTATATTCCTATCCTTTCCAAAATGTTGAAAGCAGAGGAGCTTTGTTTAGGCCAAAGCAGAGAATGACTAACCATACAGCTTTGCTCTATTCTCGTTTACCACACCGGTAACGAAGCTGCAGAGAATAGGTTTGACCAGGAAAGCACTGGAAACAAAGCTTGCTAGTCTTAAGTTTTCTAAAGAATTGCATGGGATTCTCCTAGTCTACCTGGATTCTGTATTTCTTAGTAATGACCTCAGCCAACCCAACGTCTATAAACAGAGCACGTCACCTTCAAGTGACAGCACTTGCACTGGAGGCTACGACTCCCACCTTTCGCTCACAGCCTAAGGAAAACCACATGTGGGAAAATACCTCCTTTCAGTGATTTCCCCCATCTCTGCCAAAGGCCTGAGGTTTTCCCTTCCTCTCCTCTTCATCACGTTTCCCCAGCCCCAGTCACATCCCGAAGGGTTAGTGTCTGATCTTTTTGGTACGTAGCTCGAAACGTGGAATGGATTTGTTTTTAGGAACGGCCGCTCTGATTCTTTGCTTGTTGCTAGCACTGTCTGTGCATCAAAGTACGAGGGTAAGTGCTTGAAGTTCTAGAACTGTGCATGAAAAAAACATATTTTGAAGAAACAAAAATTAATCTTGCCATTTGCTGCTTGCTGTATGACTGATAAAAAGCCTCTCATCATTCAAGGTGTAACTCCTGAGATGCAAGCGCAGCACTACCATGAATAAGAAAGGATTGTTTGGGGGCTTCTAGCCCCTGGTAGTATCTCAGTGCGTTGAATATTGAGAATAAAGACACTTCTGCAGGTGGAATTCACTACTGACAGCACACAGCTGAATTACTAACAGGATTCAACTCAATTACCTTTTTTTTTTTAAACTTTCTTTTGTTTAGGCCTGGTTAGAATTAAACATGTTTCTTCCCCTACATTAATTATTTTAGCTGCTCTTCTCACACAATCAAAGCTGCAGGACAGACTGCTTCCATTGGGATGGTACAGAGATCCTTTCTTTGTTTAGGAAACAAGCTTGTATTTCTGATTTGAATACCTAAGCTGAAACACTGTGCCACCTCTATTATATATCTATCTTTGCAGCTGCCTCCACTCCTATTTTTAGAATAACATCCTTACAGAGACAGCTCTGGACTCCAGGTGGGATGGCTGTCCTGTTCAAAATTCCCCTCCCATACCTACGTTGCACATTGGTCCGTATTTTATCTGCAAATTTGAATTCTTGCAAATCAATGAATAGCTTTTACATATAAGAAACCACTTAGAGTGCCCTACATATGTACCAACTTTAATGCGTGAAACTGTCACATTTCCCAAGATCAGGATCCCAAAGACACTTTCCTAAAACACCATTTATTCTGTTTTACATGTTGCTGATCTCAAGAAATGAGAATAAAGGAAACCTTTATGTTGGCTTTCTTTGGTAATTTTGACACAATTTCCGTGCTAAATAAGAATTTCCATTATTTCAGCAAAGGAACAAGCTGCACGTGGGAAAAAACAAACAGCCCTCGACTGAAGCAAACAAGTCACCCAAGAGCATCATTTGGATACCATTTACTATTAATAAGAGCTTTTTTTCCTATTAGCCCCTCCTGAGCCACTCTAAATAGTTTTTTCTACTGCTGTAAGAAAAATAGCAGCAAAGATGAGCTTGAAAAGCAAGTTTTAAGAATACACAGCTATCTGCTACCTGTCTTTGCTGAAAAGCAACGAAGAATCTGGGATCTCCAAGAATGTAGGATCTCCAAGAGATGTCCTCCTGGCAATCATTGATGCTGAGAGCAACTTCGCTGTTGTACCTTGGCAGCTGCTATTTTATGTAGAGCTGCCCAAAAGAGCTTTTGTGCTCATTGAGTAAGAAGCCTTTTGATAACTGACTGAAAGCATTTGGTGGAATAGTACTTCAGAACTTGTTTATTTCTACCCAAAAGTGGAGTAAAAAAGGGTAAAATTTTTTTTTTTTTAAATACAAAAGCCAGAATGCAAATTCCTAAGGATATAATTTTGAAAATGACAAAACAGAATATTTCAAACTGTTCAAATCAAAACAGCTCAACTGAAATGACATTTCTCAAGCTGAACTGCTTTATTTTATTTCAACCCAGCGATCAAACTATTTCAGTAGAAATTACTTACTTTTCTACAGAAGAATATTGTCTTGCAAAACAATGTGTTTTCAAATTTCATATTCCCAGATCTGTTCCCTTATGGGCCTGGCTACCAATCAGATTATGTCCTATATAGCACACCCCACAGCCCCCTCAGAGCATTCACTACAGAATGACACAATCTGCATGGAATCCAGCCCAAGTGGAAAGGAGGGCTGATTGCTGTGCACAGGCTAGCCATGACTTAAGAGGAGACTTAATTTGATATTTTGGTCACTGGATAAAGCCCAAAGCATATTAACTGAGTTTAGAGCGCCAGTCCACTGCTCCCACTAAATATGCGATATAGAAATGGCTTCACTGAAGGCAAATTGTGTCTGAAAAAATTGGTGGCCTTCTACGATGGAGTTACAGCATTGATGGATAAAGGAAGAGCAACTGACATCATCTACCTGGTCTTGTGCAAAGCATTTGACACTGTGCTGCATAAGGAAAGAAGTTCAAATATTCATCCTACCAAATAATATAATCATATTCAAAAGCTGTAACTTTAAATTAATATATCTGCTGTTAAAGTAAACAGGGAGCTTTGCTGGCTTTGTATCTTACCTTACATTTGGTTAGCCTAAGATGTTAGCATTTGAAGATGGCTTGTTTTTCAACAGGGGGAAGTATCACTCAGTGAACAATTAAAACAATAATAATATTCAAATGTGCAACAAATTATATAGAAAATTTGATGTAGTGTAATGAAAAAGCATAATGAAAAAAACTCTGAAGTACATACCCTAGTTTAATGTCTAATAACTTTGAGAAGTTAATGTATTAGGAAATTGGAGTTAAAATATTTATATTTTGATAAATATTCTTTAAAATTGTTTTTGATTAAAGCATAAACTAATATAAGAGGAAAACATTAAAGAACCTTAGCCAGATTGGATAATTTTTCTGAGTCCTTTTCACATCTTGGTTCAATGTACTTTGGATTTGCTTGGTTTCAAAGCAGAGCACATGAGTTACCTGTTCTCCTGCTTTTTCCTCCCAAGTGCCTGAGGTTAACAAGCTGTTCATTGATTTTTATGTTTATGTAATGTTCTCTTATATTAAATGGGCAAATTGTGTATCCTACCGAGCAACTGAAGATGTTTGGTTTTATACAGTCCATAGATCTTATTTCTGAGTGAAAAATAGAGGTAAAGTCATATAATTTGCTTTTACCTGAAAAGCACAATATAGGATTATTTAGAGCTCAATCCTGTAATTTATCATTCTATCATAACAGAGTTTTATTGTTGTATTTTACAGAACTCCATAATTCATGCACTGCATGTATACATACTATCCAAATCTGAGCTGATTTAGGATTCCGTGTAGGAATACACACAGGACTACATGGGATGGCATCATCTTTAATGCGGGGCTGATTAGCAGACTCGTTTGACTAGCCTGGGATTTTGTCTCACAAGCAAAATTCCTCCCCGTGTAGAACATCACTGCAGGAGTTCCTATCAGTTTGTATAAATTAAGTTTCTATAAATCAAGTTTTCTCAGAGTTGTCAAAATTGTGACCCTACCCCACCGCCCCTCACTCCCCTTTCTAATGGCTTTTTATTGCCTGGAGAAAGCACGCACATCTCCACGTTCATAAAAAATGTCTCTTAAGGTGAAAAAGGAGTTCCTTCAAATACTGATTAAAAAGTAATTGCCTGAGGCCTCGAATGGAGCAGTAATGCTGAAATCAGCCTTCACTTCCAAGTTTTTAAAGACGTGAAGAGAAATAAATCCACATCTCTTACATATTTATTGATAAATCACATACCAGTACATTGATCTCTCTACCCACTATGGTGCAATCACCACAACCTATAGAAATACCATAAATCACCTATAGCAACACTAGATGCTTCCCTTAGATTATCTGTCCAAATCTTTGTGCCTCAACAATACCTCACTGGCCAAATGGAATGAAATAAATTCACATGATCCAAAGACTTGGCTTAAAGTTCTTAAATATGGAACTTTAACATTCACGCTTTTAAAGAGACAGAGTGACACAAATACACAATCACACGGTTACACAAAGAGGTGACGACTATTTTTCAGCTCTGATTAAAAAGTGAACCACCTCAAGCTTCTTAGCTAATCCAATCCTATAAACGTATTCGGCAGTGAGGACACAGCATCTTTGATTTACCAAGCCATTACTGTAGCTCTCTTCCTTCCTTTGTATTACAGACAAGGATAAACAATAAAAGAGAAGCCTGAAGTTTAACAGAGATGAAGAAGTTTCTTCTGTGCAAGTTACCACATTATTTAGGCAACATTGAAAACTGACTCCTTCCAAAATATTAAGAAGAGCAGAATTTGTCAGTGTAGTGACAGCTGAGATCATCTCTAATCTCTAACTGTCAAAAAGATTAAATACAGAATTTTATGCATGAGAGAGGGAGAGAAATTTGGAGGAGAAAAAGTATTTTTAGAGCTGAGACACGGCGCCAGCAGACCTGCTTCTGGGGTCACAAGGAGTACCTAAACATGTAGAAAAGGGCTGGCCCCAGAAACGGGTGAGGTGGGTGTTGAAGAGGTTCAAGTTCAGACACCCAAATTAGGAGATCAGTCTGGTCCTAAAATCACCAGAAATGCAAAGAGCAATCTCATTTTGGGGTTCCTGGAAGACTTTCTCCGTCTCCCTCTTCTCATGGACCATAAAGGGATCCAGCTGTAATGAAAACATCAACATTGATCCCTCAATTTATTTTTTTTTATCTACAGCAGCTGTACCGACACCCCCAGAGCAACAGTGGTGGCTCCAGTGCTCAGTAAGCCAGCTCCCACTGAACTGAGCTGAGCTGAAGGACGACAAAGGCAAAGTGGCTGAGGAGTCACAGTTCACTGTCCCTTGGCTTTCCTCTTCCACCTTGCTCCTGGCAACCTATGCAAACTTTAGGTGCCACATAGCACCACAGTGTCTTTCTAGGTATCCTGGGCCCGGGTTTGTCCTCATCACCTCATCCGCAGGCACAGAAGCACCTACCCATGGCTATAGGCACATATAACCAAAGACAGGACACATCAGAGTAACCACAGGTTCCTTCAGCCCAGCTAATAACCCCAAGCTTCTTTCATCAACACTCGGGATCTTGTTTGTATGATTCTTACCCCAAACATCAATATTTATCTCATTCTGTAGCAGATACGTTTCTCACCAAAGTGCTCACTTATCTTTCACCTTTTCGCCACCACAGGGGCAGAAATTGACATGGTTTCAGATATTCTGTGCAGTTTGTGCTACCCTTAATGCAAAGGAACTCTGGCCACATTATGCTCATTGACGTTGCTGGGCTTTGCCTGCAAAAAAAGACTGTAATTAGGTCTCCCAGCTGGAGGGCAGTGTTGTAATCACCTACACCAGCTCTAGACCTTCCTAACAAAGGCATGTTTGGTGTAGCCCCTTTTTCCCAGTTTGTTGTGCCTCACTCCCCACCACCACTTTAAATTGCCACATAAACTTTAACAAGTGAGACTTGCAAATGGGTGAAATGGTGCAGAACATTCAATTAGGAGGTCTCTGCAGGAGCCAGCAGCAGCCTCTCAAGGCTTTGGTTTGCCTTGCAGGACATCCCAGTTTGACACCCATTCATGACTCCATTCTGAACTCTGAAAAAAACCCAACCACCCCCTTTTTTTTTTTTTTAAGCTCCAAAAATAAGAAATCTCACTGTGACTGTCAAAAAGACAAAGGAATGTACCATGACAAATCACAATAATCTCTCCACACCAAAGTAATAAAAGTTAAAGTATGCTAAATTTTTCACAATAAGCTAAACAAGTGTGAGTAGCTACAAATTGTATCTATCTATCGGTAGCTTTATTCTATAGCTATTATTACTTATGGGACAAATGAACTAATTGGGTTGGGAATGGTAAAACTGAGGTTTGAGCCCGACCACTGCCAAGGACTGGATGCAGAGATCCATAAACCTGCATTTAGAGAAAAGCATGGCCCTTGCCACCCGTAATGAGAAGGTGATTGCAGAGTTCCAGGCTCTGCCCGGCACCAGGCGGAGCAGGATGCTGACACAGAAACAATAGCCACTAACGACAGCTTCTTAACATGCTAAATGTGTTCAGTGTTGAATGATTTCTAAAATGTTATGATTCTCTGATACTTATAATACTAATTTTATGATGCTTTTAAGAAAGGACTGCAGAATAAACTTTAAAAAAAAAGTAGATTAGTTCTATTTAATTTTAGCCAGAAATATTTTCTTTTGTAGTGGAAAGAACTCTCTGTTTAAATTCAAACAGATCTACATATAATTAAACATAAACCATAAAATGGAAAAATCATTATTCCAGGAACAAGATCAATAGTATTTGAAATATAAAATTTTGTTTGTTGTTATCTCTGGTTTTGTTGTTGCTTTTGGGGGCAGTTTTTTGAGGAGGATTACAGGGAAGCTAGGAAGTGTTTTCTTCCTCTTTTTCATTTTATCTGGGTAACCCAGAGAGCTATTATTTATACAGCTTTAGAAAGGGACACTGTCTTCCATGCTAAAACCTAAAATGATTAAAGGTCTTCCTTACAAGGTTACTTCCAGCTTTTTCATATACACTGAAGTCAACACTATTTATGGATGATAGTGTCAGCAAAAAAAGAATATAGCTTTTTTTTTTTCCCCTGTAACTGAAACTCTTCATTTATTTTAACTTTAAGCAAGATAAAAATACGGCTTTATTTATGATTTCGCTGGTTACAATTTAATCCTCTGCAAGATCATTAAAACTTTTATTTGCATCCAGTTTTTATTGCTCTTTTAGCTGAATGCAACCTCCAAATAATAATGTCTTCAGTCCTGAATTATATATTTGCATTAAATAGGCGTAATTCCTTCTTAAGCATACAGGATACTCTCTAAATTAATGTATGACCGTCATGTACCACTTGAGGCTCAGGGAGGGTGTGGTTAGTCCAGGGATAGAACATTTGCAGAAAGCATTTTAACACGGGAAGAAACGTGAATGCTTAATGTTATGCCAACAGATGAGTAGCAATATTCCTGAATCTGGATTAAATGCTACAGTATAGCAGATGTAAAATAAACCAAAGTGATTTATAACATAAAGAAACAATACACAAATTAGAAAGATTAACAACATCCTTTCCCTGTAGTAGTAGTTCCATCTCCTCAAATAATTATGGTAGTAACTTATATAATTATGAGCTCATGGTATTTTTCACCCTGGGGACTCCCAAAGCAATGTGTAAATGCTTCTTTGGCAGTTCTTGATTCTTTTCTGAAAAATGAAAACTTTCTGGGTGTAAGCATGAGGGCAGCATTCAGATAACTTCAGCAACTGGAAAGCAGCATTACATCTTATTTTCAGTGGTTTCAGTCAAATTCAAAACTTTTTACATATGTATATATTTTCTTCAGAAAAGAAAAAGTCTCAGCAGCTCAATTAGACAGCCTAAGTATCTGTTGTGTTTATCTGGCTTTTCCCTTACATCGTTTCTGAGAATACAGACTTAATTGCTCAACATCCTGCTGTCACCAATTCGTCCTAGGTTAAGTATTTTCTAGTAGTACATATATTTCCTTTGCTAATAGATGCAAATATCTTCAGGGAAACTGTTCCTTAGCTTTAATAAGCAGAGTTGAAAGTAAAGTAATCAGTTTTAATAAAAGAATTCTGGGTTGTTGTTCTTTTTTTAATAGAAAATCTACTAGTTCTTGTGAAGATAGTATCAAATTCAGTTGAATAAATTAAACCAAACTGGGACATAAATTACCTTATATTGCTCCCTTTTTCATGTTCTTAAACTTGCTATAAGCTTTGAATTCTATTTCTTACTCAGTTCCTTTTGCAGTTTCTGTAGAAATTCTTATGCTTCCTGAAACCTGACAATCTTCCAGCCTTGATTTCTCAACTGCTTTGTGGGAAAATAAAAGTTAAGCTGAAGTTGCTGTAGGTAGTTGGCCGGTAGGATGCCCCTTACTTCCATTCCCTTTTGCAAAGGCCCGCATCAACTCAAATTAAGTAAAAAATTTATAACCGGAACTCAAGACATCTATGAATGCAACCACAGTTGTTAGAAACCAGCCGAATATGAAACCTTTAGAGCGCATCAGATTTCTATTTAAAAAACAATGTCAAAACAATGTCAATGCACACCCCAATTTCCCCCCGGTTTCCAGCGCCAGGCCGTGCCACCCCAAACCGCTTCAGCTCGTTCAGGCTGAGATGGTAACACCGTGTCACTCGGTGGTCTATTGTCTGAGCTCAGCCACGGATCACTGCTGACTTCCTAGACAAGCACCTCAAGAATCCACACGTCACTGTTAAGGCCAGAGTTGACATGGAAGAGCGTTCCTCTTCCCTCTGCACACCTGCACCATTCCAAACCTCCTCCTGCTTCAGCATTTCAAAACAGGCAATGCTGAAACCAGGACTTTGATGTATACAAGTGTATACGCTGGCAACTCATATATTTCGGAACTGTCATCCTACAAATGTATGCATGAGCACCAAAGCACCCAGATACTCTGATCTGAAGGGAGGAAATGCTTATTGAACTGATCACCCACCCTTAAATACTTAAAGGAGGTGATATTTAAATAATATTTAAAATATTTTAAAAACATTTAAATACTTAAATACTGTCAGGAGGATAGGACCAGTCTTTTTTCAGTGGTGCCCAGGGACAGGACAAGAGAGAACGGGCACAAACTGGAACATAAGAAGTTCCACCTAAATATGAGGAGGATCTTCTTTCCTGTGAGGGTGGCAGAGCCCTGGAAGGGGCTGCCCAGAGAGGTGGTGGAGTCTCCTTCTCTGGAGACATTCAAACCCCCCTGGACACGTTCCTGTGGGACCTGCTCTGAGTAGATCTGCTTTGGCAGGGGGTTGGACTGGATGATCTCCAGAGGTCCCTTCCAACCCCATAGCATTCTGTGATTATTTTAACCTGATTATCTCCCGTTAGTCCTAACAAACTATGCATGCACACACTTGAATATCACGGATAGCAAACTCTCAAAAGCTTTTACACTCCTGTATCCAGATTCTTTTTCCTCACCTAACCATTTGTAGAGAATAAGATAATCAAATCTCCAAAACTGATAATTAAAATTTGGTTTTCATGTTCTCGTCACTGAAACCTTTCTTCCCCAGATCTATGCTCCAAGCTGTAGCAGAATGCTAAAAAAATGCTTTAGAGAAAGATAAACCATGTGCATAAGCAATGCAAAAGCCAACTTGATTCAAACAAGGTCTCAAAGAATCTGCAAAATATGCTCAGGAGAAAATACTAGTTAAAGTGACATTCATACACAGATAGTAGCCTCAGGAAAATAATTCTCATTTAGCTACTATTTTATGGCTTAAATTTTTCCTCATCTCTTTCATTCGCTATCTAGGAAGCATTTTTGGGGAAAGTACTTATTTTCTTGTATTTATCTATTATAGCTTTAAATCCAACCCAAAATTGATTTAGGTAGGTTTGCAATGTTGAAAATATCAAGAGAGAGGAGCATATGAATAAATTAAGGTATCTGTAACATGAAAAAGAAACATTAATGCAGTCTACGCCTCTGTGTAACCTCAGCCCCAGAACCATATCGTTATCTGTTAATAAGTAAAACCTAATATTTTCTGTTGACATAATTAAGTCTTCAGAAAAAGACACTCATTTTTAATTAGTAATTAAAAAAAAAAGTGCTCCAAATGAAAGAACTTCGAATTTAAATCCTTGGAATTTGCTATAATATTCAATGAAAATAATAACCGTCAAAAATAACAGAACTGGAGACAAGAGGCAAAATAGACAGAGTTCTGTGCAAATAAGATCCATAGCACACTGTCAGGCTATCCCTGTGTTAGGTAAATGCAACAGGGTCACACAACACATTTATCAAATAAAAAACCATTAAAATATGAAATCATAAATTAAAACATAACCCAGTCACATATATTGAAATTTTAATTTTCATTAGAATAACCGAATTATGTAATATTTGGACAGGCTTGTAGCTCATTTTTTCATTATTAATGAAAATAGATAGTAAAGGTCTATGAATGAATATATTCTTCATAAAATTAGGTTTTTGTATGAAAATTAATCAGAAGAATAGCGGGGTCTATCTTCCATTGAAAGCAAGTTATTTGGTTCTTTCAGGCTTCTTACCAACAGTAAGTCTAAAATCATACAGCTCAGTTAGGATATGAAAGAAAAAAAGTTACTAATTGCAACTGCAAGATAGAGAACAGGACTAATGTCATTATTAATAATAATTAAGATGTCTTTTTCCTAAAAAAAAAAAAAAAAAGGTGAGAAACTAATAGAACAAAATAAAAACTTTTTATCTGTCTCACTATCCACTTAATTATGGAGCATTCATATGGTCATTCTTGATTTTGTCTTCATTTACAAAGATCAGTATTCAGCTTTAATAAATTGTGTAAAAACCAAGTAAGCTTTAGAACTACAAAGGCTATAAAAAGACATGTAAAAGGATAATAGATCTAAAATAATGAAAAAGTTCCAAACTAAAACTATAACAGCATTAATATGTTTGATTAGGCTTTTGTTTCAGAAAAAAAGATGGTTGAAATAAATTATTAATAGTGATAGCCTCAGACAGTCACATACAATCAAGGTATTATTGCTAGAGTTGATGTAAAAATGAATTGCACTTCAAAATCTTAACTAATGGAGAGAGTTTATTTTTTAAAGTTGATCATTTATGTGAAATCACCCCATACTGATTACTGACTACTATGGAATTACTTGAACAAAACAATCTTGGGGTTAAAGGTTCTCCTATATTATTAAGTTTACCTTCCTTAGAGATGATATCAAAATTCAATTATTAATTTATTATTCTGATTAACATGAAGATAATAATAACATATTCAAGTTTGGAACAGTCTGGTTTTTTAATTTTTAAAATTTTAGGCTTCTTTATTATTTAAAAAAATACTTTAATAATCAGATAAGATGCTATACAGGGGATTGAATTAATCCCCTTACCAACTTGATTTTTGGTCAAAACAAGCAATTTTCTGGTAGGCCACATATGTATACTCTATTTTATTTCAGCCTCAGGCAAGAATTTCAAGCTTCTGAAGTGAGCACGATTTTGCCACAGACAAATAAGCACCATATTCTGCACAAACATCCCAGCACAACATGAGCTAGAATTCAGATTCAGTTCTACCCCTGATTTTGCAGCTTAACTAACTAAAATTGGAATTCTGCCAGCGTTGGGGAAAAAAAAAATAAAAAAAATCGGAGTGCCTGGAACAAATTCAGCTTTTCTTATCCAGTAATACCAAAGGTGCTATTAAGAATGAGGCTTTTTCATTTCTCATGTTTTCAAGCATCACAGGGCTAGGGGGAACCAGTACAGGAGCTTCTAACACCCTCCTGGAATGTTTGGAATGTCCCTTAAACAATGAAAAATCTTACATTTTGTGGTCCAAGAGGGGAAACCAGTACCAAT
The DNA here is from genome assembly GCA_004320125.1 of Scolopax mira. NCBI lineage: Eukaryota > Metazoa > Chordata > Aves > Charadriiformes > Scolopacidae > Scolopax > Scolopax mira. The sequence continues at coordinate 18,874 of BJBW01002681.1, read as the reverse complement.
ACATTAATAGAATTCCACTGTTACATTATTAAAAAGGATAAGTGAATATAAAAAAGAGAGCATAAAATCATGTGAATCAACCATTGGACGGGACTCTGTTCCCCACACAGCCTCCTGCAGAGGAGTAGCAGAGAATTTTTAAATACTAAGGCTTTTTATGTGGTATTTTAAAGCATTTCAGGCCAGTTTTAATTATAGTTTAGTAGTATTAAAACTTTGCATGTATGAGAAGGGCTCGTTAAGTAACATCACAGGCAAAGCACATCACCTCTTCAATGCTTCCTGATTTATAAAAATGGGAAATGTGGGATTGTCAATGACAATACACACTTTTTCAGGTCCAGTTGCTGCTCCGAAAAAATAGAAATATAAACCACATTTAGGTGAAATATAGCAAGTGATGTAACATTTTTGGTCTTATCCACAGCATGAAACTTTCAAAGAACCTTGATAAACAGCATCATAGGTGTGCAGAGAGGCATGAAATTTGCAATTGTACTGGTACTTATCTGAATGGCCTTCCAGTGTCCTTTTTCTGACACAGCACATTTTATGGCTGCACAGAAGCTGCCTAGAACAAAAGGTTTCCATTCTTTAATGAAAAAGAGGAAAAGAACCCAAACAAACAAACCTTGCCTACCTCAGGTACCAAAGGCCATTTTTTTCCATTACGCTGCCATCTTAGAAATATAAAGGGGCTTAATTTACTGAACAGAAATATGTGAGATCCAAACAAGACAGCCCATACTGCAGACTTTAAAGCCCCTTCTAAACAGCAAGATGTGTTATGTTATTAACAAGGAAATACTTAAACACTGTTTGAAGGCCATAGCTCTCCACCTGCCCAGACTGTATGGTTAGACTATTGAAGGCTGAGCCGTGCTCTCCAGAAGATGGAGGGCTTTCAATGGAAGCAATGCAAAGGTGCCTCCTGCACCCCCGTGTCTCCACACACCTCTCAGAAGGCTTTCTCACCAGGTACTACATCAAACAGGAGGCCAATTATTTTGACATCCTGCCCTGAAATACTACAAACTTATTTTTATGATATCAACACGTCTTAAAGTGAACAAGGCAGCTGAGACTTCCCGTTCCCTCCCTCTGGCAAACAAGAGCTTTTCACTAAGGTAGAGCTTGCATTTATTTAGAGGGAGGTGAGATGAAATGAGATGAGGAAGGGGGTGTAGTTTGGGGTGTTATGTTTTTACCGCAGATGAAAGATATACCAAAGAAATTTGCAATTTAAACAATAGCGTGAGGTGCTTCCCCCAGAATTCTCTATGTCCAGGCTATTACAAAACCAGCCCCAAAGTAAGAGAGGAAAAAGAAACCATACTAACAGCCTTGTTAGCAGTTCAGCACAGAAGAGGGAAAGGCAGCAAAGAAATCCCCAACTGTAAGAGCAGTGAATTTGCAGGAGTGAATCCTGACAGCTACTCTAATGGGAGAAAAAAATTCTCTAAACATTGTAAAGGCTAAGTTTACATGAAGGTCAATACAATTTTTGTCTGATATCCCAAATACTCAGTATCAACGTGTCCTTTTTTATTCTTTTTTCACCTGCAAAAGTCATATGGATTGAAACATCTTCACAGAATCTCAGGGGAAATCAAGTAATATCCCCGTGGAAAGATGTAAACAATTAACTGGCCAGAAAACATGCCCACAGTCCACAGGGTATGCCTGGAATTGTTGCCCAATGAACTAAACTCTCCTCTTCTGTGTGGTATTGGACTCTCTCTGCTGGACACGTACCAGCTCCAGGCATGACCAACTTTCGAGAGGTAGTGATCAAACACTCACAAACAAGCCAGAAGTTCAAATCACAAGTTAAAAGACTGAACAGGTCTTAGGTATGTTTTGATTAAAACTGGATGAAACTCTGGATACTCTGGCTGATCTTTGCTTGAGTCAAAGTGATGGAGTATATAAAGAAACATAATTTAAACACTGCGGTGTTATTTCAGAGTTAAACTCGAGAATATGAATATATTAAAGTGAAAAAATAAAGCTGTATCTCACACAGTCACTTTTTTTTTGCTTTTGCATAACCCCCACAGTTTAGGTTATATGGTATAACTTTTCATGCCTGAGAATGCACCTGCAATAGGAATTCCCATCCAATGGGAATGAGAATACACTGCAAAGGTTACAGAAGAACATTGAAATCTGCATAGTCTGACTTTGAGGATCATTATAATTTCAATTAATTTTTTTCTTTTCTTTTAATTTCCTTTGTAAAACAGCTTTACAAACATTGGAAGCTTGCTTGCACGTTGAAATAAGTCCATTTTGGTACAGATATTGAAAATCTAGGATCCAGTGGATTTCATGCTGGAAGTTTTAACCCTATTATTCAGAAAACAACCACTCCAGACGTCAGTGAATTGGAGCCTTGGCAAAAAAATGACAGTATCAGTTCCTATGTAAATTAGGATTATGAGCCAAAAGAAAATTACCAAATATGAAAAAAGTTCTAATGAAAGAAAAAACTATAAACAATTATACAGACACAATGTTAGAAATTAAGTTTTTTTTTTTTAAATATGCAACAGGAATGTCTGTGTCTTCTCTTTCAAGAGAAGTTTGAATTAAAGTAAGAATTTCATTGCTCCTCATCTCTTTTTCAAATATGGTGTTTCACCTCAACAAGGATTAAGATCCACAGAAATTTTAAGACATTTAATAAAAAAAGTTCTGACTTACTCCAGAACATGAAAGCAGCTATGAGTTTTTAGCACCCCTAATTAACTTTTAGCATGGTAGAATAATTCAAAACATGAATTTTTTTTTTTCCAGAACAAGTCATATTGAATTTAGGAGTAAGGATGAGGCCCTGAAAAGAATGTCCTATAATGGAAGTGCCCCTCCACTACGCTTTTAACTATTTCAATAGAAGCAAGTTTTTCTGTTTAGCTATTTTTTAACTTGGTTTTCACTTTGTTTTCTCTTAAGTTTAATATTTTACCAGTTCCCCTCAGTGAACAAAAAGAAAGCTCTTCATCAAAGTATGTGTTGAGGAATGCATAAGGAATGCAATAAGGAATTCAATAGAAACATACATTATTTCTCTTCCATTTTCATATGAAAAAATTGAAATATCTTGGATGGAAAAGACTTTTAAAAAAATCATTCAAGTGTTTCTCTTTTCTGTATGCATTTGAGACGTCATTTGTAGATGTTCTTGTGACACACAACAATTTTCCACCTTATCTCAGAAGGGTAGCAGTAAAGTGCTTAAATCTGTTGACAGGCTAAGACCAAATGCCTTACCTGAAGCTGATTGACAAAACAATAACAACTGTGGTAACAAAATATTTCTGTAATTTCAGAGCAAATGCCCATTCTTCTCCTTTTGTAAGATTTTTTTTTTATGAGATATGATGTTTCTGCTCAGACCCCCTTGACACCTCACAGCTACTGCAAAAGCTCTTGACAGATATCAAGGGGGCTAAAGAATTTAACTGGAAAACACTCCAGCAGTGACAGCCTCTATTTGTAGCTCTCTGTATGAAGTGTGTACAAATTCTGATCCTGCACACTTTCGAAAAGCATGTATTTTATTTTCTACTTATTCAATAGCTTTTTCTCCTTTACACAGAGAAAATGCAACAGCAATCCACCGCTCACACTTGGGGGTGGAAAAGTCGTCTTCTCAAATTGCTGCTAATGCTGAGCCACACAGTGCCCAAAAGCACCCAAATGGAAGAGGAGAGTTTCCTCCCTCCCTCCCTCCTCTCATGCCCTTCTGCTCTAGGGCCGGCAACCGCTCAGGTGCCCTCAAAAGCTTCTCTCATCTCTTCCTCCACGAGTCCCTCCTCAGAGGAGGGCGAACAAAGGGCAACCATGCACCCGTGCGTCCCTCCCGCAGCCGTTTGCAAGCCACACTAACGCCACAGAATAATTATTTTCTGGCTTATTTTCCTAATTCCCACCTGCAAATACAACCCTGATCTCAACACGTTTAATTCTTCACCCTTGACATCAGCTGAGTTAACAGCAAAATCAAAATAAATATCGTATAGCTCTACCTCTTTTCATGCACCCAGAGGCTATTTTCCTTAAGAAGTGCCCATCCAATTCTACTTTTATTTTTTAAATTATTTTATACCAAAGACTTTGACTGGGATGTTTATGAGCAGTTAGCAAAAAACATTTTCAGATTTGTTGCTAAGCCTGCCTGTATCAAACATTTTTATACAAGTTTCTTTTAAAGAAGCTGTCATACCTTGCAGCTCCACAAATAAGGGGCAAAGTTACAGTTACAGTAAAAATTATCCGCAATTGTTTCGAAGAATGTGGAGTTCTACTAGAGTTTAATAGGAATTTTTATTTTGTTTTGAAGTAGAGGATCTGAAACATGAACAGATTTTCACTCTCTATATTTCATTTACAAATCTATTGCAACTTTTAAGAGCTATGCTTTAATACCAACACCGAAGAGTAGAGACTAGTGCCACTGCATGAAGTGCTGCATAACTCTTCCTCACTTGCAGAAATTAAAAATATTGATCTTTGCTAGAAAATCCCATTACCATAGAAAATAGACAGCAATAGACCACAAATTGTATCAAAACTCTTCTCTCACTACGCCTGTCTTAGAGTCTGACTCCTGACTCTATGACCCACTGCAAGGCACATACTGGTAGGGATTTCTGCAAAGGCATGGCTGGTGCCTAGAGCACACCAGCGCCGATCCTTCTGGCTGTCAAAAGGAAGGATCAGGAAGCCTAATGCTGGACCTGTTCTGTTAAACATGGAGTAAAATTTACAATGACAATAGAACTTTTAAGCTTCCTTCCTGTTTTTTGGTTTGGTTTTTTTTTTGGGGTGGGGCAATATTTTAAAGGAGGACTTCAGTTTGACGCAGTTGGTTTTTTTTCCTCTTAATCTTCAGATGCTTAGTCATCTCTACCATGCAAGTTTACTTCCAATTACTGTCAAATCCATTTGAAATGGAAAAGATTCACTAGGTAGAACATGAATCAGGCCCGCAAGGTTGCCTAGTTAGCAGTACAAGTGTTAAGAAACACCTGAGCTGGAATTTAAAACATGAATTATAGGGACAGCAGAGATTTGGTCTTCTCTTGACCTTTATTTGTATTCTAGCAATTTCCAAATTTTGTTTTAAATTGATTCCCACCAGCAATAATCTATTTGCTCTTGCGTTTCACTTCTCATTTTAGGAAGAAGGTGGTAATCTTAATTGTGTATTCTACCTCTCACAACACATGCAGCTTCTATTCTCAATTGCAAAATATCATCCAAGAACATCAGTGATGCCAGAAGTTTTCTGAACTGTTTTGTACTGTTGTATTTGTGAATTAAGAAATTAGATGTCCCAGTTCTGGGCTTATCATACACATTTGTAACTCTTATTTTAGTCCCTGGTTTCTGGCAGCTACTGAGGTAGATACTGCCCATTTCAGTGAGAGTAACCTAAACGCTTTTGTGAATATAGCAGCTTGCAACTTTTCCTACCCATTTACCTCTAACAAAGAGCCAGCTTCCTTTTTCCGTGTCAATTATAGCTGTACAAACCCTCCAGTGTCCATTTGAAAAGGACAAGCTGATTTTTGAACAAGATCCTGCTTGTAAAAAATTCCAAGCCTCTATGTTTTGACACAAAGGTTGAGATAACCTATTATCTTCAAATCTAAAAGACTGTATTTGCTTCCACATGCACATCTGATGGGTGGGAAGGTTCAGGTTATTAGACACAGGCTGGTCAATGCCCTGCTCTGGCACAAGCATCTTCCTGAGACTATGACAAAAGGTAAGGGAAACTGTTTTTGATGTGCCTTGGGGTTATACATACGTTGTGTGAGCAGCAGGTGGAGGGAGGTCATCCTGCCCCTCTGCTCTGCCCTGGGGAGGCCCCATCTGGAGCACTGGGTCCAGTTCCGGGCTCCCCAGGTCAAGAAGGACAGGGAACTGCTGGAGAGGGGACAGCAGAGGCTACAAAAATGATGAGGGGCCTGGAGCATCTCAAGAGGAAAGGCTGAGGGACTTGGGTCTTTTTAGTCTGGAGAAGAGAAGGCTGAGGGGGGATCTGATCAACGCCTATAAATAATTAAAAAGCGGGTGTCAGGATGATCTCCAGAGGTGGCTTCCAAGCCCGTATCAGTCTGTCTATGATTCTGGACTTCCTGTTTCTTTTTTTCCCCTTTTTCTTTTTTCCTCTGCTTCTTTTTTCCTATTTCCTTCAAAATAAGCTCATTTTGATTTCTGTGCCATGCCTCTTTGCATTCCAGGGCACTGGAAGGACAAAAGGTAGACGGTAGGAGCTCACGCCACCCACTCAGTATGCCATGAATAAGCCACACAGAGATGCTGATTTTCCTGTTTCTCTGAAGTTTTCAAAAACAACAATGAGGTCTCTGGGCTGTTATTTTCCTATCTGTAGCTAGGCAGGGACTTCTCACCTGTCACACGCTGAAGGCAGCAATAGAATAAACTGGTGAACTTCTTTTCCTGCTGGTGCCTGGGCACCAGAGCAAAGGCCAAGAGCTACAGCCTGATGACATACAGAGCCCAGGGAAGGGGTGCATGAAGAAAGAAAACACTTCACTGCAATATATGCTTCTGAGGAACAGCTGGTCCACACATTCTGAAGTAACAGTGATTGATGCTCAAGCTCTCAGGCTGCCTGCTTTTAAAGGTTTTAGGGGGTTTTTGTGGTGTTGTTATGTTTGTGTTTTTTAAAATCTCAGCTGCTTGATGTAGGCAGTATGTTATAATCTCATTAAAGTGTATCATGAATTTTTTATGGATGTTGAGCTTTGAAATCAAGGTGTTAGATTGTAAAGCTTCTGTAGAAATAGTAAGAATGATTTTAAATGCATAGACAAGGACATACATCTACACTGCATTTATAGACATTTTTCATTTAAGGGTACATATTTTCCATTCAAAATAGAATTTTTCATGCTTAGAAAAATCTTTTGCATATCTTTTAAGGTCATTAATCCCTTTTAAATGACTTTCTTTTTTTAAGGAAATTGACAGCAAATTTTACCTATTGTTTTTTCCTTAGTTATCTGGATTTTAATGTCTTAAAAGTCAGTAAAATCTAGTTATTTATTATTTATAACAGTCTGTAGGCAGGGAAAAATAACCTTTCTTACAAGAGATACTCTTCTCTATTATTCGCAGTAAAAGAGAAGAGAATTAGAAGAAAAAGTGACTGTGGAGTCTTCAGAATCCCCCCTCATGCTCTGCTAATACTTTTATTTGAAAATTTCCACCATTATATTATTTATTTTGAGCTTCACAGGTGATGGCATCAATAGAGGCATTAGTGTTGAAGCCAACAACTTTCTTCCTCTTGCCAGACTTTGAAAGGTGCCTTTGAAAAATGCCTTTGAGAGGCATTTTTTGACAGAATTGCCCGATTTCCTCCCTCAACTCCATGCAGCATGCTGTTTAGCCATAAAAGAGAGAGGAATTGTTCCCAGTCATCTAATAAAGTGAGGTACAAACCTGGTTGTTAGATGTTTTAATTGCTATTTCATAAAAAAAAAAAAAAAAAGTTATCAGAAGCAAAACTGGCCACTGAATCGTGCAACATTCCAAGCAAGGCTTTAAACTCTACAGCTTGAAGTTGAATTGCTCTTTTTACTAAGATGAATGTAAGTGATGGATTTCAAGGCATATACAAAGAAACTTTTCCTTTCTTCAGGGTTGTGTTGCTTGGCTTGTTCAGGATGCAAAGCCTCTGGCTGCATGTATTTAAAGAAAACTGATAGCAGCAGCACAATTGGAAGACTCTAAAGACAAAACCAAAGCTCTAAGTATGCCTTTTCCTTTCCAAGGAGGTACTTTCTTCCCATCCCACGTCTTTTTATTCAATTTGTATTTGCTCTGCAATATGCTTGTAAAAATAGTAGGTTAAAAGTACTTTTGTCGCTGATGCTTTTCAGCTGTAAATCTACAAATTGGAAATCTTTGGAAGTCATCTGTTTTATGTGAACTCAAATGATTTGATCTGCAAATGGCACCAGGAGGTTCTTATAAAATGTTTGCTTTTTGGCAATTCAACATCTTTGTTGTGCTGCTTCTGCTTATTAGCTATTTAGGCACATTGTTCAAATTTACTCAATCCTACTAGGTGTCTGCCAAATAATACCTGTCCTTGCATAAAAAGGAGAATTTGTAAAAAAGGTATTTATTCTTTTATTTGGAGGTACATCATGAAAAAAAAAAAGTTTTATTTATTCCAGCATGCATGAACATGCACAGAAAAAAGGGATGATCTTAACCAATGATTTTAACTTATCTTTAACTATTTAACTATTCCAAAATTAAGTTTTTAAAAAAAGCAAGCTAGCAATAATTTTTGTTTATTTGGGAAGCAGGTTTTGTCTGTCTTCTGCCTCATCCATATATTATTTTGTCAATTTCAGATGGAGAATAAAAACACAAAGATTTATTTCAAAAAGTACCTATGAAGTTCAGTTCAAATCTCATTTTCCATGTGACTCAGGCATTTAGGAATTTTAATGCTGACATCAGTTTCCTTTTGAAAATGGGAGTTGTATCCCTCAGCCATATTCACCGTGAAGCACTGTTTAAAATTGCAGCACCAATTCCAAATGATCTGGTAGGAGGTCATAGCAAATGCAGTACGGAACACAACTGTGATGTCAGGATACTGTGCAGTTCAGGCCGCCTGGCTGCATTAACCACAGCACCACACTGACACGTTTGGAGCTCTTCCAGTTCTGAGATCAACTTATCCATCGTCAGTGCGGGAATGAGTGATGCAATGAGCAACATACAGAATCCCAGCATCCCAGAATGATATGGAGTTGGAAGGGACCTCTGGAGATCATCTAGTTCAACCCCTGGCCAGAGCAGATCCACCCAGAGCAGGTCCCACAGGAACATGTCCAGGGGAGTTTGAATGTCTCCAGAGACATCACCTCTCTGGGCAGCCTCTGCCAGGGCTCTGCCACCCTCCACTTGCCTTTATTGAATTTCATGAGGTTCCTCTCTCCCAACTCTCCAGCCTGTCCAGGTCTCACTGTATGGCAGCACAGCATCCTGGTGTGTCAGCCACCCCCCCCCCAGTTTTCCCTTCTCAAGTCCCAGGTTTTTTAAACTACTTAGAGTCAGAGTTAGTAGCTCTTTTTCCAGGAAAAAAACCTGGATCATTATGTTGCTTCATTAAAGGTCCAGACAGACTTCTTACATAAATTATTTCAAATGTCACGGAAATCAGTGAAAATATTTAAACTCATCTCAGTGGCCTTCGGGTAACTGAAGGTAACGACAGACCCCATTTTCAGTTACTCTGAATTCACTGATCCTTTAGAAACGACAGTACCTTCCCACAGCTCCAGCTGGAGCATTACAGCAGCGACAGCCTCTCCCCACTCTCTGGGGAGGAACCCCTGCCCCTCTAGCCCTTCAAGTCCCAAAGCAGCCCGGCCCCCACCTACCACAACCCACCCTCAGCTTTGTATCCTGCTCCAACCCAAAGGCCCCACAAAAGAACACATCTGAGAGGATCACAGGTCAGTGCCACGAGTACTTCTTTCTTCTGGATGGAGGCAGGAATTGAAAACATACACCTCAGTCACCAGCACCTTGAGTCAGGATGCCAGACGCCACTGGGGGCTCCGCGTCGCTTGGGGCTGGGGAGGAGAGGGGGAAGAGAGCAGAAAACTCTTCCCCACTAGTGTTGGGTGTCAATGAACAGGACAAAATCAGACCTAAATCGGGACACCCAGGCAGAAGGGTACATATATGAGATGCAGAGCTAAACTTAGCAACAATCTATGTGCTTCCCTGAACTGCATCTCCTCCCACGCACAGTCCTATTTCCAAGTGACTCAGCAAAACACAAGAAGAAACAGCACTACAAAAGAAGAGGTATTACTGCAGAAAATATTTTAAAAAATTAAAAAGTATAAGGTTACTTCTGTATATTGTTTATTGTAATACACAGTACAGGCAGAAAATACTATTTCCTTTTCAATGCCTGCGAAGAACAAAGTAAGGCAATAGAGCTAAAAAAACTTTAGAAAGGGTAAGATTTTTAAAATCACCTGCCTAAATATCAGATGCAAAAGAGTAAGGCTGAATAAAACTCTTCTCCTGTTCCATTTAGTTCATTCCATATTTTTTAAAAAACAAATACAGTTTTTCTTTGATGAAAAATGTGTCAGAAATCTACATATTTTTGCCATGGACTTCATAAATAAAGAAAAAAAAAACCCTGAGAAAATGATAGAACTTTTTAAAAACAACAGCATTAGGAATACTTCAATTCCCTGACATACTGAAGCATCAGGTGAAAAAAAAATAAGATATACTTAAAGATATCTGTAAATATTATTCTGTTAGAGAGTTTTTTTTTCCTATATCTTCTGCATAGTAGTTTATTCCTAATTGCAAAAATGGAAGAGGGAAAGAGAGGCTAAAATATCAAGGAGCTGCAGGGATTTACAGGAGAGAGAGATTAAAAATCAAGATGTCTGGTAACGAATGGCTAAAACTGAAATCAAGATCACTGATATCTTGAAAAGAGTAACTTTAAAACATGTACAAAACTACCAGAAGCAATAACAAAGCCATAAAAGTAGGAGGATGACTGCATAAAGATGCGCTATGGACTAGTTTATTACTTAAAAATGTAATTTAAAGAAACAATTCATAACTGTTGAGGAGAAAGAGGAAGATTAATTACAGGTCTTTAACAAATAATTGTTTTCTGATTCTAAGGCCTCGCCTTCAGAATAAAAGTTGCAATACTTTTAATTGGATCTTTTAAACCCATACAAGCTTCTACCACAGATTAATTTAGATCACTTTTAACTCGGGTGACGTACCATTGACCCAACATCTTACCTAATGTAAGCAGTGGTCAAATCTTCCAAAATGTCATTGGCAGTGAGTACTAATTTAATGAGGTGGTTTGTTTCATTCTCAGAGACAGCTTTTTACATTGCAACTTGTACCCCTGCACACCAACCATTGCTAATGATGCTTTTAAGCTGCACTTGTAGTCAGCAACGGGACGTACAGAAACGACAAGTTCTTACTGCATGAAGCTTCTTCTGTGCACACCTTCACAACCACGGCCTTTAGGGGACAAGTTATGATTTCTACTGCTTACCAAAACCCAGGCAAGGAAGGTAAGAAAAGGTAATAGCTGGATACGGCTTTCCAGCAAGTTCCTAATAAAACCAACATACAGTTCCAAATGAACATATAATTTTGTTATCTCATATAACATTATTACTGAGGATACATTGAACATCGTTAATAGGATAAGTGGGGTGCACACACATCTGCAGAAGTGTCTGGCAGAACTGATTATCTTACTCTAGCCAAAAGGAACTCAGTCTTGAATTCAGGTATCAGATTCGAGTTCTACTCATGAAATATGCATTCTTAATATCAGCTACACACAGCAGTGGAACCATACTTGTCTTTGTTTCAGCCGTGTTTTAGAGAAAAATTCTCTTAGAAACAGAAATCCCAAGCAAACAAACAAAATACACCGGCCCTTTTCCAGGAAATACCTTTGCAGGGTTTTCTCACCATGATGGTCTATCAAACCATCCGGCAACCTGGACTCCTTGAATATATACACACTCAGTGGAGGGTGGGAAGAGACCTAGATGATAACAAACCTGTCCTGGTGCAGGGGGTTATTCCTCCCCAGGTGCAGCACCTACACTTGCCTTTATTCAATTTCATCAGGGTCCTCTCTGCCCAACTCTCCAGCCTGTCCAGGTCTCTCTTTCTCTACTCAAGCCCATTTCATTGCTCCAGCACTCCCACTTTCCCACCTAAGAATACCTCTTGTGTCATTAAAGTGATTTCAAATTTCTTTTGTTGTTGCTGCTGTTCTATTAAAAAAACTAATCTTGTTTTAATAAACAACTTCAATGTTCACGTTGTAATGGAAAAGTTTAGTGTAATTTCAAGTTGTGATATATAAAATTATCAAGAGAATGTTAATTTACTGAAAAGGCTGACACAACTGATTATCAATCTGGGATGATTATAGCATTAAATTATTATTAGAAATGGCCACTCATGCTTTCCTCTTCTGCCCAGAAAAATAATTCTCATTACCCATTATGCTGATACTTTAATTTAAAAATATGAACTCTAAGAAGGCGAGCTTTGTTTTTTAAAGCATACCACGGCACTCCGAATACAGCTATGACACTATCTACAAAAATACCACAAAAATCCCGAGTCAGACTGGAGAGCTCCATTTGCACACTCATAGCTATCCCCCAGGGCTGCTGGATGCACTGTGCCTTTAAACAATGTCAGTGTCAGAGTGACACGAACAAACTGCTGCTAATGCAACTATTTCAACCAACAGCAGCCGGACCCATTTTCTACCCGTTTTCCTTAAGACCCACATTTGATCTGTCAGGAATCTGTCAGGTCAAATGTATTGGTATTTGACCACAAGTGCATCAGAGCAACATCCACTAACTCGTAGTACATGGGGATTGCTCTTTATTGGTGTGGTACTTTGCCTGGAAATCCTGCTTGGTTCTCACCTCATCTCAGCTCCTTCCTCAAACTCCCATCAATGGCTAACGCCCATTAAAAACTTCTCTTGGGGTTCCTCTGATGTACTTGAGGCACGTACTAGTGCCAAGAATCTTTTGGAAAAATGTGGGGGAGTGACAGTCAGGAGCATCTGATCCTGAACAGCAGCTCAGTTACGTTTCACCACTGTTTTCTGCTTAGCAAACTGATGACAAACACTGTTTTGTTTTCCGTGCTAAAGTCAAATGCATTCCCTTTTGCTTTCCTAGAATTCCCAGCTATGCACAGTGGCTTCTTCAAATCGCAATTCCCACTTTTTTTGATAGTTGTTATATTTTATGGAATTAATTTAATTCTTTTTCTGGCAGCTGAGGTTTTGAATGCCTTGGGAAGTAAAGGCACGAACTAACCATCGTTACCTCAAGCATTCATCCTGGCTCCAATGAGTTGATCTAATCTATTGTGCAATGGGCTTTAAGCATAAAGGTACACAACTGACTGACGGCTGGGCAAAGTAGGATCTTTTAAAAATAAAGAATACTCTTAAAGAATATCTAAGTATTTCTTAAATTGCTGCCATGAGTAGCCCTTTGACAAAGAAGATAGTCATTTCACTGGCACCAAACAAGAAAACTGAAGGTTTTGACCAATATGAATCTAGGACTGGCATACTAATTTAAAGACGACTCTCATCTAGCAAGTGTCTTAAAGGGGTTTGAAATGATATTAAAATCACAGCAGTAAGTAACTAATTTAATGTAACATCAGTCTGACTGCTCAGGTTAGTTTCTGGTTATATGATCACAGAACAGTAGTCAATTGTGCCCGAAAGAGTGAGGTGGGGAAAAATAAAAATCTGGTGGTTTTTGGGGTTTTTTTTTGGCTGGATAACACAGCCTGCATAATACTTGTTCTTCAATTAAGAGATAATTTTACTGGAATAGAGGACTGTGTTCTGCAGTGAATAAGTACTGAGGAATACCTGCATTAAAACTGTATTACAATCACTTTGTGTTATACCAAGTGTTTTTGAAAATTTCTCATTTTATCCTGTGGATGCCAGTACAGCAGAGGACAGCAAAAGAAGAAAGAGAATGGAAAGATGCCATGAGGTGGAAATACAGTGTGCTTCCTCCAATCAGGGGCTAATTAATTCATGTAAGCAGAGTGTCTATAAATAAGCAGCAGCTACATGAAACAGCTGATTTCCTTTAATGATGCCTCATTTTTCTAAGTGTTTATTACAAACTAATAGCAATCTGGCAAGCTGACTGGCTCACATTAATGTCACCGTGTCACACTTACAGCAAAGCCGTTTCATGTGAGACAAGGATCACATTGGTAGCAAAGCCATTTCCTGTGGAGCATAAATTACAATCCCCAGCACAGATTTGAGACAACTAAGCCAAAATAAATGCGGAGATTTTTTGAACACCCCCAAAAAAATCTAAATAGCTTATGCAGTTATTATTATTATTAGCTTCATTGGCATTTCCATTTCACAGAGCTAAAACAAAAGATGACATTTACACAAAACCATTTACCCAAAGACCAGGAAGACTTTGAAAAATCAAATTTCTCAAATCAGGGACCTCCAGTTCAGTCAAACCAATTTGTTTTCCTCCAGTATCACCTCCTTACCAGTTTTTGAAGTAATTGGGTTTTAGGTTTATACTTCTCAAACGTTTTTTATCACTCTACCAATTAGTTATCTTAAAGAATGTTTGGTAAATGGCAATCTGGCATTTTTGTTTAACACACTAAAATAAATTAAACTCAAAATGGTCCCACATATGCTCTCTGTCTGACCTTCTCTTTCAAGAGGAATTAACTGTTCTGGAAACTAATCTATTTGACTGGGGCATTCATACTTAGAAATTTGTACTGCTTGCCAAAGGTCAGCTCTGATCATCTCTCTTCACTCTAATGCTGCCCTCTTCCTGTGTAAATGTTATGCCGTATTCCCTGAATAAATCTGGCAGGCCATGTTTACTGCTGCTGTTTGTTTCAAGCAAACATCAATCTTACAGCCATGATTAGAATTTTTCAGGAGTTTTGATTCCATCTTAGAGGAGCTAAAATTGGACTTCTCAAAGCTCAGTAGACCTATAGAAGCAAGTAATCTGATTTTCCTCCTTCCATAGAAAGCCTCGCACGTTTCCCAAGAACCGTCATAACCCTCTTCAGATCCTCTGCACAGAGAATAAATAATTTCCTAAAAAATAAACTATTCCTTGGAAGCCATAAGTACACACAATTTGGACTCACGAAATTAACAGACTCTAAGGGACTGATACATTCTGTTCCATTGGTGTTTCCATAGGACAGCAAAATCTTTAAATGCAAGTACAAAACCATCAAGTGATCAGCATCTATTAGCAAAACAGCAAGAACCTTGGATACTCAGAATTATTTCAACCCTTTGTTTGCTTTATCACAGAGCACAGTGACAGTACTCACAAAACTCCCCTCCTCTACATTAGACTGTGAAGACCATTCTTAGATAGCCCAAGTGATGTCCATGGGATGGCTTCTACAAATGTGCTCCACAGTCTTGGTGGATGGCGAAGGGGAAAGAACATTGTTAGGTCCCAGGATGCGCACGTGCACACACACACACACAGAGGTACTGCATCTGGTTACTGGTTTGTACCCCATACTTCACATTAAACTCCCCTAACTTAAAAACGGACATACTCCAATCAACCACAGAGCTGCAGCTATAGCTCTGAACTAAACTACTCCTACGAGCAAATCCAGCTTCTTAGGTATGGATGGACAACAAACTCTTGAGTATTCTTAATCAGCTCATCCCAGCAACAAGTATTTTCTGTTCTGGGTCACATAATACACAACTCTGCAGATGTACAAATATCAGGCCAAAGCTTTGTAGACAAGAGTTGCACGAAACATTGTTCAAACATTGTCTACCCGAGACTTACACCCAAAGGTGATATTTAACAATTATGGTAGCTACAGGCAAGATTATGCCTTAGATAAACTTGTAACTGAGTGAGTTCAGGGAGGGCTGAACATTTACAGTGGAAGGAAAAGTTTGATATTATGTGCTTAGTTGTGTCCAACATTTATTTTCACAGGCGGGCTTACATGTCCTGATATTTTTCATTGCTTATTCAAAATAAACAAGAGCCAGAAAACTAAAACACTGAGAGACATCTCCTCTTGTTGTTTTAGCCATATTTTGTTCTTCATATGAAAGGACCGTTTTTGCATATGAACACAGGATCTCACGCATCTGAGAAGCAAGAATCAAAATTAGAAGTCTTTTTCCTGACAAATTTAGACTAGATGCTTTACTACCACCAGTCTATGAGTTATTTGCTCTTCCATTGCTACAGATTTTCTTTGCTCTTCCTTCCGTAACTGATTAAATATTCAGAGAGATAGGAAAACCATACAGTCCAGAAATTCAGCAGGGCTGTGGGGTATGCCAGGACTGTATTGTTTGTATACAAACACAGAACAATTTCAAATGGGAAGTCATCAGTCAGGGAGGTTCTTGTTATGCCAGAGTTTTGCCCTGGATATGCTGTTTGTGTGGATATGCACGCATGGACTGACAGGGAATTTACAAATGCTGGTATTGAATATACACTTTGTATCACACATACACGAAAGGGGGAGGCTCAATATGCCATTATTCTTTGGGACACATCAAAATTTCAAAGTTTTCAAATATGTGCCCACAAACTTGTTTATATACCATGTTTTGACCATAATATATGCATAAAAGTAATTACACACAAACCTCTTGTAACTATTTGTAGAGTACGCTGTATGAAGCGGATTAATTTAGATAATATATTTCCTTGAATTGATACAAACCTCATTTGTGTCTTCATTAGAATATTATCAGTGCAACTACAACAGTGCCATATGCATGTATACTGCTATAACCTAGAGAAGTCCTTAGCCGTGTATGAGGAATCTCAGGGGAACCAAATATTCCATATTCATGTCTATGTGTCATCTTAATGAATCCAAATATATTCTGAAGGGGAAACATTTACCCAAGCACAACAAATGTATTGTTTTCTTGAATGTAGACTTAGCTCAATATACTTTCCAGAAACACTCTGCCAAACTCATTTATGCCTTAGAACTTGAGAAGTTAAATGAAGTTACAGGTATTATTTTCAGAATCAAGGAGACTAAAAAACATAGCAAACTTGAAGCTTAATTATCTGAGATTCAAACTCACTGTTTGAGAGTATATATATAAAAAAAAAAAAAAAATAGCCACTTCCTGTAATGGAGAGACACTAAAGTTGAATTATTCTGCTTGAATAGCTTTATAGCCTTCATCACCTTCATTCTGATCTGTAGGAATATTCATTCTAATAAGATTTTAGCCTAGGAAAACAGATTTGTGTTCTACTTTTTCATAGGCCTGACCTTGTTTATAGTCTGTGCTTTTTTCCAGTTTAACCTTGTTGTTGTGGATAGCTGTAAAATGAATGCTGTACTTTTAACAGAAAGAGTGAGTTACTAATGTTAACACTATTTTCCTATCAATGAAAAAACATTATTAACATTAATCTTGTCTCCTCGCAAAATCTTATTAAACAGTATTCTAACTTACACTGAGATAAATTGCTCCCTTTACTGTCTGAATCCTGAAATATTAATGAAGGGCATAATACATAAGTAATTTTTTATTACAGTCTGTGAACCGTACCGTAGTGGTATGTGTACCAGCTGAGCATCTGGCCAAATAGTCAGCAGCAGTCATTACCGAATTTTTCAACCTATAATTCAGTGGAAAATTTCAGCTAGTCAAAAAAGCAAAAGTACAATTTTAAACGAGGATCTTGCTAATTCCCCACCCCACAGGAAGAGAAGCACACAGTCATTTCAGATCACATAATGTCAAAAATAACCCAAACCATCAACAACATTAATAAATACCGGTTTCAGCACATCCTGTGTCCCAGTTTACCATTTACATTTACATCCTCTCCCACTATTTTGGCAACATAATGCAGCTTAACACGAGGCAAAATTACATCTACCCATAGAATTGCAATTACAGTGTCTTTCTGTATACAAAGGTGGAAAACCCAAAAACTTCTTTAAGGCACTCAAGCACTTAAAAACATCTGAGTGATTTACCCTCAATATGTCAAGAAGTCCAGAGCAAGAGGACAAACATCCTGAAAGCACCAGCTTGTGTTGGTGCTTGTGAGGACCTCCTGCTTGGGCCATCAGCCACTACACAACAAACCTCAGGACTGGCCCACCCTTTCCGAGTAGCTCTGGTTCTCCAGTCAGGCTCCCTGAAAAGACCTGTGTCTTCAGCTGAGCTGCCACATCTAGGCATTTTTTTCCTGAGTAAGGATGGAGAGAACCTGCTCAGACTGGATCATGATGTGGCCCCGGTATCCACCCAGGCTCAAGAACTGGGGAAAGCCTCTGCACCCAGTACCGTACACGTAATCTGGGATCTTCATGGTGCTGTTTCTGCAGAGCCAAGCTAAAGTCAGGCACAAAAATGTCATGTTCCTAAAGGCCAGTCCCATCAATATACCATTGTGGGCAATGGCCTGTTTTGCTTACATCTTAAACTGACACTGTTAATACTGGTCTTAACTGGGGAGTCGTCTTTAGCTGGCACAGGAAAATCGTTCTTCCAGCTCCCAGTTCAATCCCATTCCTGGCCAATATTCCACACGTGCTGGTATTCCCACAGAGTCAGCATTTAGCTTGCAGTGAGCTTTCAGAGGAGGAGGAAATAGGATTTCTGACTATGAATGCAGCCCTAACCACCAATCAACATTACTATGACTCCTCGCACCCCAGAGATAACTGCAGACATACATGTGCACACACACGCCTTCAGGATCAGGAATTTGGATGACAGCGTGCAGGCTGCTGAATAATGCAAATAGGATTAGTCCTTATTCATGTGCTTCAGAAGGTATATATTTATTTGTACAATAAGACTGAATATAAAGGGAATACTCCTACCATCTACTTCACTAGGAGGTGATTCTGCCTCTCTACTCTGCTCTCCTGAGACCCCACCTGGGGCACTGTGTCCAGCTCTGGAGTCCTCAGCACAGGAAGGACATGGACCTGTTGGAACGGGTCCAGAAGAGGGCCACAAAAACGATCAGAGCGATGGAGCACCTCTGCTATGAACACGGGCTGAGGGAGGTGGGATTGTTCAGCCTGGAGAAGAGAAGGCTCTGGGGAGACCTTGTAACAGCCTTCCAGTTCCTGAAGGGGCTACAGGAGAGATGGGGAGGGACTCTGCCAGGGAGTGGAGCCATAGGATGAGTGGTAGTGATTTTAAATTGCAAGAGGGGAGATTTAGATTAGATATTAG
>BJBW01002678.1:20166-62239 GCA_004320125.1 Scolopax mira | reverse complement strand
TTCCTCCTTTTATGTCCCCCCGGCTAGCTCAGGCCCCTCCCCCTGGGCGTGGCTTAAATGGGATGGAATACCTGTGTCCCTGCTAGGTCCTGGGAACAATTAACCCTTTCCCCACCAGACCCAGCACAATTATATAAGAAGATACTTCCTGCTTTTGGGTAGGAAGCAGGCTGCCAACATGCTTACTGAAAAATTACGTTTTATAGCCTGTTAGAGACGACTACTCTCCATGGATGCTCAAGAAATTGGGGGAAGTATTAAAGGCCAATCTTCCATTTTCTGGGTAATGCTGGAGAATCCCCCAAACCCTACAATAATGCAAAACTAATAAGAGTCAAATGAAGAACTCCCATTATGTGTTACCCTCACCTGCGAACCAAAGACTTTAGTCTCTGAAGGACTTAGAACAGATATTTTCTTCCTGTTGCACTCGCTTGTTTGACACTTTAACTAGATGTAGTTGAGTGATCTTTAACAAGTAACTAAAAATATGTAGGAGAGTGACAGATATAAAACTAGTATGAATTAAAATGGTCATAAGATTGACATGGAAATGTTTCTCCTAAATTTGTCAAAAGGAAAAGCAGAAAAATGCTTAAGACCTACAGTAAATTAGACTTGCGTGTGAACTCCTGGTTGTAAATCTGCTTTCTGCTGCTTTTCATCCCAGGAGGTATTTCTGGCTCTTGGGCTTCTGAACCCTTTAAATTTGAAGTATGACCTGGGGGACATGGAATTTTCTCTCTACCATTTGGGTGAACTGCATGTGTCCTGCCAAATAACACTTCCTTAAAATGGCAGTTGGTGTCTACCTTTATTTCCCTTTCTCATTTCTTGAGCCTCTAGTAACATGCTGTGTGCCACGGTGCACAGCCAGCTCTTCAGCCATGATTTTCAATTCTAAAGAAGTCTCTGCTTCGAGTAGGAATTATTTGAATTTTCCTTACTGGCAATTTTGTAGCTGGCAGAGCCTGAAGTTTTCATGAGCGTGTCTAACAGGGACAACCATGTTGGAGTTGGTAGAAGCAGCTGTGAGTGTTGACAGTAAATTGTTGTTGACAAATTATTTATGGAATAGTAAATAGTAGAATCCCTTTTGTGTGCATGAGACTTCTGGAAAACAACACTGGAAGCAATGTCTAGATTTCATTTATTAAAGTTATTGGATGTATATTATGTAAATTAAAAACTTATCATCATTTCATCTTTATAATATGCACACGCTAAACTTTGACTAAAAGGTATACAAAGCCTGATTATAATATGTTTACTATTTGTTTTATAGGTAGGAAGTAATTTTTTTTCCCATGGGGTTACTTGGGCTTTGAGCTAGCTGGGGGTGCTTAGGAGAGGATGCCTTTTTTTGCCTTCTTCCCTTCCTCTGTCTACTCCACAAGTTGAATGGAATTGGAGACATGCAATTTATGGTTTGCCATATGGAATGCCATATGAGGGAAAAAAAAACAAACAAACCAGCAGGGATCAGAAATCTTCTGTCATGGAAAGCTAATTAACGTTTTCAAAATTAAGGCTGACATGAAAACAATGACTTGATGTTGCAGTTACTTGCGTTAGAGTATATCAAGCTGACCATCTCAGTAACTTTGGAAGTCCTGCAGAAGAATTTTACATTTCAAAAAATACACAAAAAAACCCAAAACTGGAAAAAGGGATGAAGTCTGCCTTTCCCATTAGAAGGGTACTCACCAAGAGGTCTGAGGGTTATCATTACAACAGATTAGTACAGTTTAAGATAATGGAAAACCATGAATTATTAAAATTCGACATTCCTGTTTGCTGGTTTAAACTTACTTTAAGGTATTCTGCGTTTAATTGTATTTGCATCTTCATTCTGAGCCTAGAAAACAATTTAAATACTCTAGATTATTTCAAACAAAGTTCAATTTGCTCTATACTTTGTCTTTTATTTGTATATAGTCAAAGAAATACATGGACGCATTCAGTAAGAAAAATGTTCTTCTACAGCTCTTTATGACTAAAGGAGGAGTCGTATGATTGCATTTCAGTCTTTGCTTTCTAAAAATATTAAGTTGTGCTTTCAAATACATTAATAAAGTTTTTGTTTAATAGAAGTTGAGTGTAGAGAGTACTTGAGGAGTGTATGGAGTATAAAACACTAAGAAGAGGAGGTTTCTCAATGTTTTCACATAGGAGAGCTTTTTTTCTTCGCAAGCTGATTTTCTGTATAATTTCAAATTTACTGTTTGATGAGACAGTTTACACACTTCTGTGAAGAAGTAGCTACTAACTTGACAAGAAATTTCATCTACTGACTGTTTGCCAAAGTTTTGTTTCCAGTGTAGTAAATAAAACATAATAGGCAAAACTGGGGAAAACCCCCAAATTCTTACAGTTTCTGGCAATCAGATGTTTATTTCAGTGGAACCTGATTGGAGTGGGAGGGAAGAGTGATGCAGGAACAAACCGTGTTTGAAGTGTCTTTGAAGGAAAAATTAATCCCTGCTTACAGTCACTTACATGAATAATTATTTTGATAACAAGATGATCATACTGATGTAAAGGTTCTGAGAGTTTCATGACTACTCGGGATAGCAGAGCTAAGAATAAGCTATGTAACCAAAATCAGAGTTTCTTTTTGGTTTACCTATTGCTGAGTTGTAGGTACATTTGCTATTAAGTCTGTATCGGAGCAACCTGTAGCAGTTAGAAATTAATGACTTCATGTGGTGTAATCATTTACTTATTTGAAATGGTTCATACCAATATATTTAAATAAAGTTAATTTACCCAGCTTTTCTAAAAGGAGATGAGATTGTATAAATGCCTGATATTTCCCAGGTTTTGTGGGAAGAGATTTCCATTTTATTTACAAAATCTACATTTTATGTTTGAACACCTGGTCATAACTCATTTGTAACAGAAGGTATAGTATCTGATTCACAGGAAAAACAGACATAAAACAGAATGGAAATTTTTTTATTCAACCCCTCTTTTAAGTTCCTAGTGTTGAAGATGATGCCACCTTTCACTAAAGGTAAGTGTACAGTTCTGTTATGTTGAGAGGCATAAATAATATAATACAAACCTGAGCTACACAATCTGGGTTTTGATAAAAATGTGCAGAATCGAAATTGTTCTGCAAAGCAATCCAAAAAAATGGGACTATCGGTTGCTCTCTCAGTGGGTTGGTGAGGGAGCTATAGCTGAAAGCTAGTTTGAGTTGTCAGCATAACCTTGTGAATACTCTGAAGTTACTGAATTTTCCAATGAAAATTATCACATATTGTCAAGAAAATCTATTTTCTGTATGTGAAAGAAAGATACCAGTCTCTGGGACTTCCAGAGGATAGTGTTTGAATACATGACTGCATTTATATATAGTATATTCTTTCTAGCGTGGTTTGGTTCTGATTACATGGATTTTATTGACCTTACTTTCCTCTGTTGTCTTCAGCAGAAGACTGATTGCACTAAGGGAAGTGATATACGTGTGTGTGTGAGTATGTATGTGCATGTGTGTGGATCACAGAAACAAGCTTAACCCAGAAGTCCAAGGAAAAGATGTGATGGAAGGGAATTACAGAGAAGGAAAAGGGGGAATAAAAAAAAAAAAAAGGCATGTGACTCCTCTCATATTTCACTTCTACTGTCTAGTACAGAGCTCAGCCTGTGTCATGTCAAAGGATGGCTGTCACACTGCTGGGAGGCCCCAGAATATATTGATCCAGTTTGGCTTGTAAAAAAAAAACAGTCACGGTTTGGTATGTAATAGTTTTAAGGTATTTTCTTGTTTTAACTTTACCCATGAAACAAAATGCTGCTTTTCTGATTTTAAAAACACCTTTTTTTTTATACAGATTGAAGTTTTGTTTCCAGTACTTTGAGATAATTCATAATTTTGCATGATCTCTTTCATGTATTCTTGCTAGTTATTCTATAGCCATGCTTGCCAAGCATGATCTATATTGTGTTTACTGTCACCAACTGCTTCAGGCCTAGCAATATTAACCTGTTTTCCTTAATCCCCTTATCTGCTAATTGGAAAATTCCTTGGAAATTTTTTGAGGTAGTATTATCTTAACTCATTGTAACAGGTAGGAAGCCATTACTTCATACTTCTAGTTCATGTACAGAACTTTCCTGAAAAATGCCTCAGGATGAATTCATCCTCTAATTACTGATAGTGTTTTGAGAAGTGGGTAAGGGGTTGACCTAAAGTATTTTGTTTGGGATTTACTTTCTTTGGTTGAAAGTGCCTTCTTCAAGGTTTTTGCTTGGTTTTTTGTGTTTGTTTGTCTGGGCTTTCTTTTATTTTTAGGTTACTTGACAGAGTTTGATTATAAGCTGTGTCTGCTTGGCTTTGTGGTGGGCAAATATCTGTTTTACGTTTCCGTAGAGGTTTGGGAATTCTGATACTGTCTTTTGTACGTTTGACACAAATGAATTGAGTAGCCTTACAAATTGTAGTTGTGTTGTTCAGCCATGCATGTTTATACGGTCATCTGGCAAAAACCAGAACGGTTCTGCATATGAAATCTTGTTGCTCACCTTCCACAAAAAAAACCTATTGAGTTCATGCTACATAGCTGTCCTTTTGGCTGCAGGTTAAATGCAGACATTCGGATTGTTTACTGCTACTACTAAAAAAGATTCTAAGTGTGAAAAGGCTGAACACTGGGGCTTGAATTTAAAAAAAAAAAACAAACACCAAAAAAGCCACCAAAACAACAAACCAGCAGTGTTAATTTTATTCCTGTTACAAGTTCTGATGTTTAAGAACATTTGCTATACAGAATGGAAATATTATCTCATTTGAAAAGCAGCCACTGCGACACTTACATACTTATCATATAGCACATTGAAAGTTATCCCTCAGAGTTGTAGTGTGCTAATTTCTTCTCATACCCATATCTCTCTGTATATACATTGAAGAAGATGAAGTAGACTTCAGATCAAAAAAAGTATCAGCTGGCTTTTTCAGATTTATAATTGGTTTCGTATTATTAAACTCTAGTATTCCACAGGATTTTCAGTTTGTCCTGAACAACTCTTGAGAGAGCTGCTGTAGAGTGAGTCAGTGTCTTTCAGCTTGGAGCTTAGTGAAGCAGAGTCATCATTGACCAGACATTTTCTCAGGGCAAAGTCAAAACATCTTTTTGAAGTACATCATGCTTTTCAGAAAAAAAAAAAAAAAAAAAAAAAAAAGACTCCTAGCCAAAATTCATATATTCATATAGAGAGGCAACAAATATGGCATCTTCCCAGAAAATCTTTTCAATGAAGAACCTTCAGTATGAAATATTACTTTATTATTCTCTGATTCTTTATCAGGTGATGAAAAGCCATCAATCTCAGAATCCTGACAAACCCTTAGAAAATATAATGTATTATTTAAAAAGAGTCTGATTTTTCTGACATCTGTTTTGTTTGGAAAAGGGGAGGAGGCATGGAAAGTGTGCTAAAGCATCTACCTGAAAATATTACTTCCTTTTGCAAATACATATCTTGTTTTCTTTGAGAGTGTCTATATTTTAAAACCTAATTCCTTATGCCAAACATTCTAGGCATGTTTTTTTTACCTGTAAAACGACAACTGTTCTAAAGATGTCCAGAAGATTTAGCCAGATAAAAGAAGAGTACGAATAATGGCCCACTAAGATCTTTTATTCAAAGTCCAAACCGGTCCTTGTCCCTGGCTGTCCACCTGCTGTCAGAAATGCTGCTGTCACTAAAGGGAAAAGCCAGTCAAGAAATGCTGGACGTTGCAACTTGTTGAAGCCTAGCATTGTTAAAGGCTGTTAAGAATGAGGGAAAATGAAAGTGAGTGCTTCAAAGCTAGTGCATTTTCTTCAAGTCTGTTTTTTCACAGCTAGAGTATCTGTTGGTTTTTTTCAGGTCAGCGAAATGGTGATAGTTGAAGTATACATAAGGCAGATGCTCCTGTGCTTTTATGGCTTAGTGAAGGAAGGATATTATTAAAGAGAAAATTATTTAGCAATGAGCAAAATATAAGCCTGTCCTTGCAGGCTAATCGTCTGTTTGAAACACGGGTACATCATCAGCTGCCTTAAGTGGCTAAATGCCCAACTTCGGAACTTTAGGGGTAACTGTTCTGCAAAGGTGGCATCTCGACCCACTTGCTGAAGTTGCCATACTTTTTTCTTACTCGTCTCTAGAGATGTGACAAGAAACACCAGTTTACCTTTATGGAGATCTCCCCTTAGCTGATAGAAATGTTACAGTTCAGCTACTAGAAAAATGTTCAGGGATCTAGTTCTTTTCCTTACCTCACTTACGTGTGTGCATACACACAAATGCATATGTAAGAAAAAGGTAAGGAACGTGAAGCTAGCTTAAGCGATTGATCCAGCTCATAAAGAGGCTTTAGCATCTCTTGCTGGCACGTTCTTCTATAAAGGTCAGCTGATTCCAGGGACCTGGTAGAATATTGTTTGCATATTCACATCAGACCACACCATTAGCAATTTCTTTGCTTTTCCTGTAAAGATTGTTGTTGTTATTGATGCTGAATATCAGTATGTGTAAGCTGGACCTCTCTTTCCAGCCTTATACAGTTTAAGGATTCATAATTTCCTAAAACAATATCCACAGTAGTCTTGCAAGAAATTATTTTTAAATCCTTTTTACATATTGATTCTTATAGTAAATAGAAATGATACTTCTATTATGTGCTGTTATGAGAAAGTGACAGAGATGTAGAATCTTTCTAAGAAAGGTCTTGACAGCCTCTTTAAAGATTAGTGTAAAGATATCTGTCTGTAATGTTACCTGTGCAGCTGCATGCAAAAGCAGCATTTGCAGCTTATTTACACTTACAGGCATGAGGCTCTTCATATAAAGACAAATAGGGAAGAAGCAATCCTGAAAGCAGCATAAGCTTGTATGGAGGGGCTATTCTTGAGATATTAAGCGTATTTCTCTTCAGCAGGATTTGTTGATGTGCATCGCCATGCTTGATGTGTATACTTGCTTGATGTATACTGCCTCTGGTTGTGAAGTTTGCTTGGGGCATGTGTGCTGTAGACCAGTCCCTCAGTGAAAGGAGAATAAGGGAAACTGGTTTAAGACTTGTTTCCTCTTGGAGAAGATAAAGAGTGTGTGGCTCAGCCGGGTGGTCCTAAGAATAAGACTGAATGGCCTGAGGTGTTTGCAAAGACTGTGGAGATGGACTGAAAATGAGAACCTTGGTCAATTACTGTGATCAGTGTTCAGAATGGGTGTAATCAGGTACAATGGACACTTAAAAAAAATAGTATTTGGCTTGATGTAGGCCATTTCATTTGAATAATGATTTTTAAACTACATAAAAAATTGATTTAATAACTAACATAAAAAAATGGTGCATGATATTTTGTGATTCTTTTTTCACCTTTCATTGGGAATGTCTTCCTACAGGCATTTTTTTTTTTACTGGCAAAAGTTATAACTATAACCAAGGAAGAACATCAGCATGCTCTCCCAGGCTTTGAATTTACTAATGCTGATGTTAAAATCAGTTGCCACTTAAGAACTGAGAGAGAAGCTGACTTAGAGACCCTTTTTAAGATAAGTTTCACTGCTAGTGAAACTACATCTAAAAAGTGCACAGTTAAATACTGTGCTAACTTCCCTAATTGTCTTCCATTGTAGATCTTTTATGCATCCTATTATATTTCATGAAAATTGTCTTCATTAGCTTTGAAATATGCATATACTGCATGATTTGCCTTTATCATAGGGTGTAAGGGCAGCTGAGATTATAAGGAGAACTGGTGTAAAACAACAGTACCCAGAGCCATACTGTTAATGTGGATATATGTCCATCTGTTATACATTGGCTTCTTACGTTATGCTTTTTATGCCACCATTAAACATGTAAGACAGGGTTTTATTTTTTTCCCTACCCTCAAATTGCTGCTGACTTCTAAGATTTTAGATGGGGTCTGTACGCTCCTAGTGTTTTGAAAGAGAAAGCAGCATGACATCAGCTGGAGGGTTGATTGAGCCCTGTGTCCCCTCTGACGGAGGGTCAACACTGAGACGCTTGGGGAAGAGGAGAGAGCAAGCCTGCTGTTCCTACACAGAATGCTTTTGCAGTCCCCAGCGAGTATCCTAAGCCAGGAATCTGGCAGCTGTACACTTAGTACTCCTCTATGGACTTGTCATTCCTCAACATGCCTCATCTCCCTTTGAACACATGTGAACTTTAGTATCCATCATGTGGCAAGTTTTTCAGTTTTTATGCAGCTTGTGTGAGGATTCCTTTGGAAAATTCTTGATAGTTTCATTTGACATCCGTTAGTTCTTATACTGAACACAGCTATAAAAACTAGATCCCTGCTCCCCTTCTTCATGTTGGTTATAATTGTGTAGAGCTCTACCACACATTCTGTAACTCATTGCTTTCTAGGTTGAGGCATATTTAGGAAGCTGTTTCTTAAATTCTAGAGCTCCCTGACATCCTTCTCTATTTTCATTAAGGTTCACTGCATTATTTTTGTGAAAGGGAGATTAGAACTATTCACAGTGTTCAAGATACAGGTGTCCATAGATATGTATGTTAAGAGTGATGTCTCCTTTGTCTCATATTCCTTTTCTAAGAATTCATATTCATTTTGATTTCACAGATGTTTCAGAGTATTGAGCTGATACTTTCTTAGAACTCTGTTATAATCCATCAAGTTCTTTGGTTTTGTTTTTGTTTGTTGTTTTTTTTTTTTTTAAATAATGCATTCCTTGGCTTCTTCCACAAGATTCCAGTGGCTCATGTGGTTGCATGTCCTCATTATGGATTCACAGATTGATGGATTTGATAGAGTTGGAAGGAACCTCTAGAGATCATCTAGCCCGACTCCCCTGCTAAGCAGGAACGCCTAGAGCACATCATTCAGGACTGCATCCAGGTGGGTCTTGAAAATCTCCAGAGAAGGAGATTCTATGATCTCTCTCGGCAGCCTGTTCCAGGGCTCTGTCACCCTCACTGTAAAGAAGTTTTTTCTCAAATTTGAGTGGAACTTCCTGTGTTCCAGCTCGTGCCCATTCCCCCTCATCCTTTCACTGGAAACCACTGAAAAGAGCCCAGCTCCATCATCCTTCAACCCATCCTTTAGGACCTTGTAAACATAGAGAAGGTCTCCCCTCAGTCTTCTCTTCTCCAGGCTAAAGAGCCCCAGCTCTTTGAGCCTTTCCTTGTAAGGGAGATGTTCTAATCCCTTATCTTGTTTGCTCAACCTTGGACTCTCTCCAGTAGTTCCCTGTCCCTCTTAAACTGGGGAGCCCAGAACTGGATGCAGTATTCCAGTTGTGACCTCACCGGTGCAGAGTAGAGGGGAAGAATGACCTCCCTCAATCTGCTGGCCACACTTCTCCCTATGCAGCCCAGGACTTCATTGGCCCTCTTGGCAACAAGGGCATATTGCTGGCTCATGGAGAGCCTGCCATCTACCAGGACTCCCAGATCCATTTCCTCAGTAGTACTTTCCAGAAGATCCACCCCTAACCTGTATTGATGCCTGAGGTTCTTCCTCCCCAGGTGCAGGATCTTACATTTGCCCTTGTTGAACCTCATTAGATTCTTCTCTGCCCAGCCCTTCAGCCTGTCCAGGTCACACTGGATGGCAGCACAGCCTTCTGGAGTGTTGGCCAGTCCTCCCAGTTTGGTATCATCAGCAAACTTTGGTCCTTATCCAGGTCATTGATTAATATGTTGAACAGGACTGGGCCGAGTTCAGTTTTTATAGAATACTTAATGGAAATATGGCTGGAGTTTTACAGGCCTGTGGGTCCCCACATATGCCCTGTAGCAGTTTTCCTTTTAATTAGCTTGACTTCATCCACCTCTAGTTCTTTAATACATGTGAATTTTTAATGTGCACTCCAGCTAGTGGTTCTCTTATTTCATTCTTGTACTCTCTTACTCTCACTGTGTTGGGGCATATGCCATCTTAAAATCATAGGATGTTTTGAGTTGAAAGGGACCTCCAAAGATCATCTATCCCAACCCTTCTGCAATGAGCTCCCTCTTACAGTGGGAGCAACTTTTCTTCCCAAGTTCCTGTCTTGCAGTCTATCCACTTGAGAGGTGTGGGAAGAGAGTTTGCCAGTGAAGACTGAGGCAAAAAAGCTGTCAAGTACCTCCTCAACCTGCTCTTCATTGGTTGTTATCAATTTTCAGTCTTGAACTTTCTTTCCTGACTGAAATACCTGTAGAGTCCTTCTTATTATTCTTTGTGTCCATTGCCAAGTTCAGCTCCAGTCTCGCGCTGGCCTTCCTGATCCCGTCTTTTTATAACTGGGCAGCATCTCTATACTCTTCCCAGGTACCTGTCCTTGCTTCTACTGCCTGTGCATTTCTTTCTTTCCCTTTAGTTTCACCAGCAGGTCTCAACTCAGCCATGCTGGTGTCTTGCCCTCCTTTCCTGATTTCCTATAGCTGGGAATCAAGAGCTCTTGTGCAATATGGAAAACGTCCTGAAAGATCTACCAGATCTGTTCTGCTCCATTTTCCTAGGGCAGTTTCCCAGGGGTTCCTATTGACTAATTCCTTGAACAGCTGGACCTGGTATTTTCATTGTTAGGTGTTTCATCTAATTGTTCCATCCTCTTTTCCGTGGCATTGAATTTGAGACTGTTTTCTTAGCAACCTCCTTAGAAAGAGCTTATTGAACTTTCCCACACTGAACGCAGAAATAAAGAATATGTTATGGTCCTCTGCTTTCACGTTCATCTTCGTATTATTTTTATAGCTTGCATTTTGGACACGCACTCCTCAGGAGTGTTTTCAACTCTTGATACGTACTTGAAAAAGGTTTTCTCATTGGCTTTTATACCTTTTGAAAGATGCTCCTGAGCTACTGTTTTGGCCACTGTTTTGACCTGCCTCATTTTCTGTATTTGACCTGTTCATGATATTTTCTTTTCCTCATTCAAACACAGTTCCAAGTTTTCTGAAGATTGCCTTCTTAATCTCTAATTATGCCCTTTTTTTCTGCTGTTTAGACATGATAATTTCTTTTTAGTTTATATTCATGTGTCTCAAACTTTAGTATAGTGTGCTAAACAGAGCTAAATCTTGACAGATGGTAGAGAGACCATTAGATGCTCTTCTTAACCTCTTTATCGCAAGCTGCTTCATTCCAATGTGACCCCTCTCTTTGAAATCAAACACAATTGTAGTGATTTCTTTGGGGTTTGGCTCCTGCAAAGATGTTTGATCTGTATATACTTTCTGATTTCTTGGTAGACGGCTTATTGCCTGTGATACTGTGGACTAGACCTTCACACAAGTGAGGACCATCAAAATGTTACACTCACTATATGGATTAGCAAAGACAAGTTCTTCCTTCAATAACTCTACCAATGTCTAAAATTTAATATTAGTATTCCCTTCTCCCTTTCAGTGGTCTATATGCACATCTCATTAGGAGTGTGGATTTTGCTTCCTCAGGATTTCTGTTTTCCATGTGTTTGTCACACTTGCTGATGAATGGTAGCGTAGTCCTAACAGTGCACCTGTCCTGTCTGTGCTTGGAATATCAGTTCCTGTGGTTTTATGTCACTTCCCAACATACTTTAAGTTGGTCTGGGTCTATCCTGTCTTCAACAGATGAACAGAGCTATGATGTTTATCTGGCCATGATAGGGAAGGGGCTTATCTGGTCTTTCTGGTATAAGTTATGGGCATGTTACCAATGAAATCAGAGGAGGATAATGTGAAATAAACCCCAAGTCTTAAATCACCTTCCCTCCACCCATTTCTTCTTTCAGGACTCAACTTCACAGTGCCAAGAGCTCAGGCTTTGAACATTTAGAGCTGTCCTTTTGCCACTGCCCAGTTGTTTTTTCTGTCTTTATTTTCATGAAAGCATTCTGTTCCTCCCTGGATCTTCATCCAATGTCTTCTAGTCCTCTTTAAATACTTTGTGTTCCCTGTTTATATCCATTGGTTCTCTAATTAGCTGCAATTTTAAACCAGTTTAAATTTCAGATGACTGTATTCACCTTGCTATAGTCTGAACCTAAACCCATTATTGTCTCTCAATGTCCTTGGGCAAGAAGGCTGGCATGGGCAGACAAATAGTCTCCGAAGTAGAGTCAAAAGTGATAATTTTTCAATGTTGTCTGTGGAAGAAAAGTGTTTCCCTCAGTTACTAAGGCTTTGATGGAATTTGATAAGATTTACTAGGTTTAAAACTCAATTCAGGTATATAGAATTCCTAATACACCTATGAAAAGAAGTAAGCCTAACACAAGTGCTGGAGGACATGAACAGCGTTTTTTGTTTTGCTTGCTTGAAGATTGTTGAGCCCTCTATCCTTAATGTGCCTGGGTTTTTTTAGGCTAAATTTCTTTTTTTTTCATGTGTCCAGCAAGCAATCATTGTTGAATACATTTATCAGTGTCACATGTCAGTTTAAAAATATTGCTACAACACAACACTGAAAATGAAATTAAAGGTATTATGATAATAACTTGACCGTAACACAGACAAACTTACTTAGTGAAACATTTTAGAATGAGAAGTATGTTTTAAATGACATACACTTTCACAATGACAGATAAAAAAAAACTTCCATTGCTAAACTAGACTAAGGATTAGGAAGCAAACCTATCTGCAGGCTTCTCACAGGTATGGCAGTAAGTTCAGCATAATCTTGTTTCAGGACAATGTTTGGACCTAAGGTATATAATCTCTTTCTGCGTGTAATTTATGCTTTGTGTCATGGTGCAAGGAAAAGTTGTATGTACTTGCTCACTTTGTGAGTGTGTTTCCAACCTGGATCCATGTATGTGGTTCCTGTTAACATACATGTTCCTTTTATTTGGGGGAAAAGAGTATAAAATCCCCAATTATAATAATGACACATGGTGTAGTTCTTAGACAATCCCTTTTCTGAAAGCTAAGAAAAGACTCAAGCTCTTAAATTAGGATGGTGCTCCTCAGCACTTTACTTGTGGTCCTGGAAATGCCCCATGTAGGTTATAAAAGATCCATTTATTCTCTACAAGACAGTGATTAACTTTTGATTTTCTTCTTTAAAGAGAAACAGTGAAAATAATAACTTAAATAGTTTATCATAACTGACCACTAATGACCATTAAAACTGGGGAGGGTGCAGTAGGGAACAATGATAGCCAAGTGAGGAGACAGGGAGGCGGCAACATTCAGGTGCTCTCCTGCCATGGCAGGAGACTAGAGTCATGACCTTCTGAGGCCCCAGTTCCTTGGCTCTTTGAGAGGCTTACCAAGACTTAATCAGATACTGTTGTGCAAGGAGGCACAGAGAAATATTACCTTACAAATACAGTCAATTTTACTTGAGCTGCTATTTTGACTTAATTTGTGGAGTAGCTCAGGGAAACCCTTTCCCATACCTTCTGGAAAAAGTGTGTGAGCAAGGAAAAATCTCCAGCTGATAGAGAAGTTGTTGGACTAGAAACAAGGGAGTCTACAGATATTTTTATAGGGAGGCTAAAGGGGGTACATACTATAAATTGTGAAGGTGTGACAGGAGATCTCGAAACTGATATAATTAGGAGCAGTTAAGCTATCTGTAAAATTTGTTTACAGTTACTATCCTAACCATCTGTTCTCTTTCCTTGTGTGGTAGTCAGTTGGGGTAGATGATATTCTGTAATGGGTGAAAGGGTTTTAAAAGTATGGTTTATGTCTCTGCATATACATTTATAGAGTACATCTTATAACGAGGCCTAGATCCCATCAGTGCTATTTAGGGATGCCGTTGTACTAACAATGATATATTACATGCTGTTAATGCTGTGTTTGCAAAGCATTTCCAGTTAAAGTTGTTATGCAAATGCAAGTTGCCTCCTTTCCCCATCTGGTTATTTGCACACAGGCCACAGCATGCTTTTCAGTGAAATAATTTTTGGTGTTATCTTTTTTGAAAGGCCTATCCTTAATGTTGGTGGTGGGAGGGAGGACTCCATAATGTCTCTTGACATGAGTTGCCACCAGCATGTGGACTTCCTGGATATACAACTCTGTGCTCTAGCACTTGAGGGGATGGGTAATTAAGAGCAGCAGTGTTATGGTCTGCACCTACTTACTGTTTAGTGTATGGAGACTACCATTTAATGTCTGGAATCACAGCTGCTTTCTGGGTGGTCAAATAGTATTAGGAGCCCAGATGTGTTTAGGTGTTTAGTTCCAGACAAGTTATCACAGTGCGCTTCAGGGGTGGCAGACAGGAAAATGTGCAAGATTAGTCTGTATCTGGATTCTGAGCTGCCCTCTGATCCATAGACATGGTTCCTGCAAATTTTGTATGGGAGACCAGAGGTGGCTTTTTCCCCTGTGTCTTAGAGAGAATTTCACCATGCAGGCCTGCCATTCTAACATCTGTTACAGGCACCACAGGATGACCACAAAGGGTGGAGAATCAGCTGTCGTTTTTGAAAATGAAATGTGAATTTCATTCTGTACGGGCATTAACATGAGTTGAAAAAGCAAAATCATCTTTCAGACCCACAGAATTAAGATATCTGAGGTTTAATGCGTTGTTATGGATGTCTTCACTGCAGTTTTTATCAGGGTTTGTCGGTTTCATATGTACCTGTGACCAATCTGTTGGAGGGCCCATTCTGTGTACCTAAAATTTTATGATAGTTTTTTTACAACATAGTATCAATCAAAGAGTAACATCTTCTAACTTCATTTTTACAAAGTGTTAGGGGTTTAATTTAACGTCTATGAAATCTGCTCAGTCTGGATATGTTGTGCATGGTTTTCCTCGAATGTGAAGAACGTGACTATGGAACAAATAATGCTGAATCTGAGGTTATGTGGTCCCTTCTGAACGAAACAACAAGCAAAACATTTCTGCCAACATTAATAACTACTTGCTCTAGTGTTTAATCTTGTAGAAGCTAACCCAATAGGGTTTTGTCATACAACCTAAATGACTCTGTGTGTTTGATGCAAGACAAGTCCCAGCAGCTGTGATCAGCACTTCAAACAAAGATACAATAAACCTTTCTGCGGTTTCAGCTAGAAATATATTTCCTTCCTTTAGGATCACAGTATGTGGTTTTCCTTAGTAATGGGGGTTTTAATTATATTCATAATTGATTTACTATGATACAAGCTTATTCTGAATGTGAGGCCAAATCGCTGCAAGTTTCAAAAGCTGGTATATACTATGGACTTGGTATCGAATAGCATTTCTTTCCTCATAGAGGGCTTGAGCTTTCCTGGCCTTATGTGTGGATTTTAGTAGATATTAATCACCTGCTAAACATCTTGTATTTATAAAAACTCCACAGAAGGAATTTAGTATATGAATCCTAATGCAGTGTTAAGGGAAGGGATACAATCCAGCACCTAGAATGAGTTTTCTCATATTATCAGAGTACACTTGTGGAAATACCATACAGTTTGATGACTCTGCTCCCCTTAATACATACTACTGCAGGAAGTTGTATATAGTTATGTATATGTACATATGTATGCATATATATATATAGTTGTATACATATCTTTTAATATATATACAGTATCTATATTTCTACATATATTTTATCTAATATTAAATCTATATTGTAGATATTTTTTTTCCCCAGAGAGACTGATGCTGTGAGGTTAGTATTCGCACTTGGCAAGGAGCTCATGGTATTGCCATCCTTTCATTGATGTTCTGCTTGACAGTTTCTAGTTGTTGGTTCTGAAATACTAATAGTGTTAAGGGATTAAAAGAACTAAGTCAGGGAAATTTCCTTTAAAGTGGACTTTAGGCAAAGAAATGTACTGCACTGCAAATCCTCAATCTATTTTATCACTTAGGAGCAAACGAGGAAGCACATATAAGGCAGTTATTAACAAGTACTTGTTATTGTAGGTAGCTGACAGCTCCAGAGTTGTTTGTCAAACTGTCATTCCATAATTCACATCCTGTTCCACTACCAAAGTACTTTATGGTGTAGTGGGTCACACAGTTCTGACAGAAAAATTTGTCCATGTTTTAGGAAAACCATGTTCGATTCTTACTGGCACAACGTGGACAGATACTAGAGAGAAATATGGTCAAGATTAACTTAAAGTTTAGTATTGTAATATTTCAACATAACTTTACGTGTTCAAAGCCCTTTGGTAGCTTCCCTGAGGTGTAAGTGTAAACGTTTAAAGAATCTTAATATTTTGTAAGAAATTAGTAGTTAAATGATAAATGTGATTAAAAATACTAGTAATCTTCCATTTTTAAATGGCAATTTAATGATGAGCACTGCTAAATATAAATTTTAAATTGGAGTATTGGGTATCTCTCTGTCTCTACAGCCCAAGTTTTAGCTCAGGGGCAGCAAATCTGTAGTTGTGTTTTGTGGAACCTCTGAATAACCTCCTGGTTACTTGAAAAAAATAACAATGACATATAATCAATTTACATAACTTATTTTATTTAGTATTTACTGTGCCTTATGAGTTTCTATGATCAACTACTTGCAGTAATTTGTTATGGAAAGATAGTTGAGTTTATGTATAATTTTTTATGCTATATGTGCTTGCTGGTACAAGAAAAAAATTAATAGAAATTTTGCTGTGATTTGGAATAAAATTTTCACTTTGGTATTTTTTCATATTTTTTTGTTAAACATCATAAACATGGGTTGTTTTATAAGTACTTTAGGAGTTAAATATGTGAGAGACTTTGTATCTTTGCATCTTTTGTATCTTGTTTTCCTTCCTGTTTATATGAGCATAGACAAATATTAATCACTGCTGAAATTATTTTTTTTTCAGTCAATCAGAGAACCCTTAAGAGAGAAGTGCTTGTTATGACAAAAAGGTGTTTTAAACTACTTCATGTTTTCATTTGCCCTCTAATCCCATTGAGAAATTCACCTCAGTGCTGTGAGTGGTTGAATTCCACAGAGCTTTCAAGCACCTTTAGTAGTTATGTAATGTGATTCAACAGTGATTTAATTGTTAAAAGATTTTTAGTAGGAAGAAACAATTCGTATTACTTTGCCTGTTGCAAAGTAATTCAAATTAAATCTGCTTGTTCAGTCATCATCAGATAACACAGTAAACATACAACTTAAGGTGAAACATTTGAGGTAGGAACACCAAATACTTCCCATCTCAAGTTAATAGTCCTTTCTTATACAACTAGTCATTATCAGTTCAAGAGATTTGCTTCTGCAGAGACTTATTAACATTAATGAGGATTTTGGAATTGCTGCATGAATTTCTCTGAAATTAAAGGTAAATGAAACACATTTGCTGTCCAATAAACTAGAATTATAAATGTCGTTTCTACCCAAACTGTTTTATAATTCTATGTGATATGGTTAGATACGCCATCTACATTAAGAAAATCTTTCCTTCTCTCTCTCAAAAAGGAAAAAAAATTAATAAAATGTTAAGTCCTTTTTTATTTTTTCCATTAAGCAGAAAAATGGGATTAGTCCCACCATGTTTGCTTCTGAAGGGTGAAGAGCTGAATTTGTTACTTCCACGTTGCTGCAGAAATTATGTGCTGTCATAGAAAGAAATCAATGTTTTAAATCTCACGGAGTAAACGTTATTAAATTCTTGAATCATTAAAGTGGAAACAACTTAGTACTATTTTAATAACTCTGCAGTATATGAATGTTAAGACTGTTTAACAATGCACTGTTAATTCTACCTAACTAGAAAAACTTTTTACAGGCCAGATAGAAGGTGGCTATCCACTAGCAGGTGTTGGGGGGAGAGCTGTGTATTTTTGTTCATTGATTTCAATTACTAGTTTACTGCTTTCTTGAAAAGAGCTGGTTAGAATTGTAGAATTTTTCAACTTGGAAAGGACCTCAGGAGGTCCTAATCCACCCCTCAGTACAAAGTCAACACTATTTAGACCAGGTTGCCTCAGGGCTTTGTATAGATATGCCTTGAAAACCTCTGAAGACAGGTATTCTGCAGCCTCCCTACGCAACCTCTTACAGGGCTTAATTCTACTCATATCAAACATTTTTTTCTTTATGTCAAGCCAGAGTCTTCCTCGTTTTAACATTTGACCAGCGTCTTTCATCCTCCAGGCATGAATCTCAGTAAAGAGCCTAGGTCATCCTTCTGTATAACCTCCTCTTTGATAAAGGAAGATTGCTGTTTGGTCCAGTGCCTATCCTGAGCCATCTCTTCTTCAGGTTAAAGAAACTGATTTCCCTCACTTCATATACTCTATCAGCTCTTTACCTTGTGGTGGTGACTCTCTACTGAGCTCCTCCTGGACATTGTTGTGGCAAAAAACTGAATGTAGCATTCCAAATGCAGTCCAACAAGTGCAATCCCTTCTCTTGATGTACTCTTTACACTCCTGTTAATTCAGCCCAGGATGCTATTAAGCTTAATTGCTGCTGGTTTAGGCTTAGTTTTCTTTCCACAAGGAATCTCAGGTCCCTCTCCAGCGAGTTATTCCCCAGACTGTACCTTTGTGGGTGTTTATTCCTAGAAGCCAGACTTTAAATTTGTCCACTTTGTATATCATAAGGTTCCTGCTGGCCCATTCCTCCAGTCTGCTTAGGTCCCTGTGGATGGTATACCTGCCCACAAGTGTATCCCTGCACCTCTCAAAGTTATACCTAGATAAGAAACAGCAGGCACTAGTTGGAACACAGGAGATTTGAGTTAAATACAAAGATTTGGGTTTCTGTCGTGCAGTTCAAATCTTGGAACACAGTCATAGAATTTGTGAAATCTCCATACTTGGAGATATCCAAAACTCACTGGATAAGGTCCTGTGGAGGCTGGTCGAACTAGACCTGCTTTGAGTGGGTCTTGGACCAAATGGTTTACCAAGATTTCCTTCCAACTTAATTTTCTGTGTTTCTGTGACTGCTCTTTCCTGAATCTATATGGTCCACAAACTTGATGGAGGTGCATTTTGTTTTCGCCTCTATGTCTTTAATAAAGATATTAAAGAAAATAAGTCCCAGGATAGACCCCCAAGAAGCTCCACTTGTAAGAAGCTTTCAAGTCAAGTACAAATTAAGTCCACTTAACTAGATAACATCTTGGCTTGGATACAGGGATGCTATGGGAGACGCCATTCAAATGCTTGCTAAAATCAAGGTGGCTGATATTTATGGCTCACTTCATCCATAGATCTAGTTATCTCATTACAGAAGTAAAGTTGTCAAACTTGATTACCCTTGGCTCGTTATTCCCAATAAAGTGCTTGTAAGTCATGTGCCTAGAAGCGGCTTTTAAGACAACTTACTCCATGATTTTTCAGGTGCCAAAGAAAGGTTTACTGGCCTGTAGTACCTTGGTTTGTCATCTTGCCATTTTTCAAATACCACTCTAATATTTTCTTTTCTTCAGTGATTGAGGGCCTTAATCCTATCTTCATGTTGTGACAAAGAGCAGCCTTTTTAGAGTCATCAGCAAGCAGTCTTGGCACCACCACAAGCATTCTCTCTTGTTCCATGGACTTGTATGGGTTTAAATTTGTCAGGTAACCCCTGAATTGATCCTCCTCTGCTGCTGCTAGTTTCTCTCCTCCTTGCACCCTCGACCCAGACATAGAACCTTGGGAGACCTTATTGGTGAAGACTAAGATGATGCAGGCATACTTTTTACACTGGAGCTCAGGGATGACTTCCTTAAGCTTTTTACTTAGTGCCCAAACATAAGTAATCTTGGCTTGTAGTCTGTTCAGTATTAAGAGCTGAGATTTTTTTTCTGGTTGTTGCAAGTATTGTCCTGTGAAAAAAATCTGAGGATAAAATGCCAACAATAAATCAGTTGATTTAGCCATCATTCTCCCTGTTTAAATTAGTTGTACAAGTAAATGAATATTAGTAAGAAATATACATGGAGTTTTCTGAGGAGCTTGAAGCAGGTTTCCAGTGATAACTGAATCTCATCTGTGCTTTGTTTCTTTGTGTAAAATTCATGCCTGTACATTCATGTACTGAAAAATTGAAGACTCCAAACCTGAGAAAAATATGGTCTGTCTAGAAGAAATTAGGTAGAGGGAGTGTAGTCTTTGTGTGTCTGTGTAGCATTTGATGCTGTCTGTCATGAATTCACAGTAGCTGAAATAAAATCTTGATCTCATAGAGGCGGGGGGGAAATCAGAACACTGTTTAAAGAATAAAAGATAGCAAAGTAGGGGTAGACAGCAAAGCTTATGGTGCCAGGAGCTTGATGCTGGGAACAGTCCCACTCTGTCTTTGTTATTAGTCTGAAAAGAGCACAAACATATGCTAACTTTAATTTTATGTTTTGTTTTGCATAGATGGAATCTTATAAACTGAAGAATGTTGTATTTATCAGTCAGGACAGATAACAGCATGATTAGGCACGATTATTTTTTTTATGTTAAAAAAAAAAATATTTGACTTTAAAATTGCAAACTAATGTACTTATGGGGAAATGAGCCATATTATTTATTTAAAGACAGGGACATTCATGTAGGAAACAGAGAAGCTAGTAGAGACCCTTGGGTTTCTTTCTCCATAGCTGTAGGATGGGAGCACAGAGAGCTGGCTTTCCAGAACCATCTACTGCTCATGGATAAGGGGAGAAGGAACTATCCTCCTGTAAAGATGTGTCATTGTTTTGCAGAAGGCAGGAGACAGATCACACTCCTGAGCAAATGTAGACTTTTTGCTTTCAGTGACTTGTAATTTTAGTTATCAGTTCTTCTGCACTTAAACAAAACAACGTTCAAGGGCTGTGTTAAAAATGGTATTTTTTCAGGCATCAAGTACTTGCCTGCCAACACTGTGGTGAATGAATCTGAGGGATAGGCAGAGACCAGAATTTTCCATATGTCTGCTGTCTGGGAAGTACTGTTTCAGCAACAGGTATCTTTTTGCCTAATAATACACCTTTCTTCCTTTCCTGCAATTGCTTGCATTCTGTGCGGAATAGCAGTTTAGGCTTTATCTTTCCAAAAAATAAACAAAGAAAAATAAATCAATGACCCAATAGAACAATTGCAGAGCCTGAACTGTGATCTACTTTCCTCACCTGTGTTTTCATCTATTTCTTTTAAAACTTTATTCTTCAAAGAGTCAGTAGATATGAAAAATAAATAACAGTAGGTAATACCCTCTCTGCTCCCTTTTGGGGTTATATTTGACATTTTTTCTTGACATTTGCTAGTAGATCTTGCTAGTTTTATTCTCTGTAGAATCTTAAAACTTGGCTTATATGATATATATTGAACAAGCACCTCATCTAGCCACTAATTTTAGCTTAATATTTAATAAGTATGAATTCATTAAATGTTAAATTAATTTTTAATAATAAACACAAGTTCAGAAAATGAAGATAACGAGACTGTTGACACCAAATTGTTTTTCTATACTAAATGAATCCTACAGGAAAGTTCAACAGCTATTGCCTGCTGTGTTCCTATTACAATTTCTCCTGAAGATTTTTTTTTTGAAGAAACTGGCATTGCACAGTAACCTGGACAGCTTTTAACATAGCACATGTAACATAGGAAGTAACTGATAGAAATGCTATAGGGGTTGCTCTAGAATAATGGTCATGCACTTAAGAAATTATTTTCATTCACAATGTATACAGCTGCAGATTCTGGAGTGTATATCTAAGAAAACACCTTTGAATTACAGATTTAATAATAAATTTCTGATGTGGTTTCATTTCCACTGCACGTGACTTTTGTATTGCTTGAAATCACGGAGCTGCTTTTTGAGGAATTATTGCTTGGCATCTTTAAAACATCTTGCTGTGAATGTATCTAAGTGGGGGTAATACATGAACAAATTGGAAAATGTATTTAAAAAATTGATCTGCTTTTATAACAATAGACATTATTTAAAAGGCCAGCTTCATGTGCATTTATTAACAAGGGTAATCCTTTTTATTTTAAAATATAATACTGATAATCTTGGGATTTCTCTTAATTGGTTTTATGAGTTTTGAGCTTAACTTTAAAAAAATGCATTTTCTCAGATTAAGAAATTTACCTGATATATGCTAGTTTTCAGTTTGGTATTTTGACTTATTCTATAGATTCTTTTGTTATTTCACAAAATGCAACATTTCCTTAAGCCAAAGCTGCTCAGTCACTACAAAGATGTAAAAATAACAGTAAGATATTTGCTTTTTAGGATGAAAAATCCCAGACAGTCCAAAGAGTATCAGGGATCCAGTGTTCTTTTTAGTATTGTTATGGGTGAAATGTTGTGTCTTGATATTTTCCCTGGAGTAACTAAGAGCCTCCTCTCCACTTTTGCAGTGGTTGGACATCAAATCACCAGCTTGATTCAACAGGAAAGAAATAATGAGTGTTCGCACAATGACCCAAGTTAGAATTGCTTCTTAGATTTCTATAAGTTCTGATTTAGTTGGGGCAAAAATAAAAAAGTATTCATACACTGTATTACAGGAAGTCTTGAAAACAGAGCAGAGCTTTGATTTACTTATTTAGATATGTGTAGTTTATTTCCACATACTTCACTAAAGTAGACAAAATAAAGAAGTGTGACCACATCGAAGAGATCAAAGTAATTTAAATCAGAGAGGCTTATGTACTTTAGAAAAGTATGTCTGCTCCATACTGAGGGTTCCAGATATTATGCAAGTTAACTCAGCTGCAGTACATGTGATTGCATGTTTTAAGATAGCAATTAATGATCTTGATCTCTTTTCTGTCGCTCTGAATTGAGGTTGGTGAACATTGGCTTGATAAGAGGTAGTATCAGTGCCAGAAATCCACAAAAGTGGATGTGTAATTTGTCTGGCATTTCAACTGGTTGCCCAGTTGTAGTCATAAAAGTTTAATGACTTATTCAATAATGAAGAGTATTTGAGGCCTTTTTTGAATATAAGGTATGGAAAGGGCGTTCAGATGGGATTGATGTATAATCTGAATGTATTTTGGAAGCATACGTTTGAGTTTCACAAAGTACTTAGTTATGATTTCAATAAAAAATAGTAACTGAAGGGTTGAAAAAATAGTAATACTGTAATTGTTAATAGTCGTTCATGATGGTCAGCAGACATTTATTTTTAGCTTCTAAATTTACTGATTAATGTGTGCCAGTGATCTCATTTTACCACATGCAGTCGCTAGTTAGACTAAACTCAATTAAAGTTTTTAAGAAGTGTCTCAAGCTCTTTTAAAAATTGTTTCAGATGGACTTAAATACTGATTTTTGTCCATGAGCATCTAAACAGGAGACATTTTTATTATTGAACTGTTTAGGGATGATTGAAGTCATACAAAATCTCTAAAGGGAAATCACCAAGAGGCTAATCTCTTTAGCTGTCTTATTACTTTAGAGTTTCTTGCTATTCTTTTCTTTTCTCCCTCTTGTCCCATTCCCCTTGTTTTTCGGCAGCAGTACTTTTTTCTGAAGGTTTCATAATCTTTAGCTTTTGCAAATCATTTGTAAAGATTTGACAATCGCTGCTTTGGTAGCAAATCAGCAAGTATTCATTAATCACTGTCTGGAATTTGCTTTTGTTTTCTGTGGATTTTTATGCAACAAAGATTAGAAAATGGTGATTAGTTCAGCAAAAGCATTCTTAATGTGACTCTTGCTTTAACTTGTAGTATTGCTTTTTCTTCTTACCAGCTTGGGCTTCCACCTCTTCAGATTTTCTCAATTTTGCAGGCACGTGCCAGATGCATGTTCGGATACAGTCTTTCTAAGAATGGTGCTGGGATTGCAACAGGTGAGGGTAGGTTTGCCTTTTGAGTCAGCTTCTGATTCGGAGCCCAGAGTGATGGTAGAAGAGTGCCAGCAGAGAGAGAAAAAATCCAAAGCCCTGACTGCTTTTAGTCATTAACAGTCTCTGGCTTTATTTTTTCCTTCTTTGAGAATATTAGCTAGCTTCAGACTGTACTGTTACACTGAAATAATGACATGCTCTTTCTGAGTTTGTGGAAACTGTGTTAGGTAACCGTTGAGCTCGATTTCAGATGTGACTTCATTCTTAAACTGTACCATTTTATCCATCTCAGTAAGTTGATGTTTATAAAGTGTTTTCAGCTCTTGAAATTAAATGAGAAATGGAAAAAAAATTCCTACAGTTCTCCATTCATAGATTCTTAGTGGCTTTGCACATTGCAAAACAATCCGTCACCTTTGCAAATAGTTCTTCCATTACTGAGTCACCTCATCGATGTGACACAATCAGTGCTTTAGATGCCTTCCAAACTCCCCTTCGCTATACCACACTTGGGACAGATTTTACTATTTTATCTGCCTGTAGGTAGAATCACATCATTTCACTATTCCTGCCTTCAG
Source organism: Scolopax mira (assembly GCA_004320125.1). Classification (NCBI taxonomy): domain Eukaryota; kingdom Metazoa; phylum Chordata; class Aves; order Charadriiformes; family Scolopacidae; genus Scolopax; species Scolopax mira. The sequence goes on along the minus strand of BJBW01002678.1, from coordinate 38,023 downwards.
CTGATGATGATAAGCCCACTCATATATTCTCCTTCATTCTCCAATTCCACTAAATTGTGTGCTTTCTGGATGAACAGCTTTCAAAGACCTCAGAAGCACTTCTTGAAAAATAACATTTCTCATCTTTTAAGCTCCTTTTTACCTTTCCTCAGGCTCCTTTTGGATAGGTGATTTACACTAATATAGTGATTTCCTTATGGTGTCCTAAGGGAGCATTCATACTGCAGTCAGTTATCTTAGCTACCCTTTTTTTAAAGCAGTCTTTTTGTTCTTCTGTAGTTCCCTTCTCTGAAGCAGAGTGACAGTATGGGGGATATTCTGGCCTTCAGGTTTTTATGTAGGGATGTTGAAGCGAAGTACTACATGCTGGTCACTTATGAATTGGGTCTTCAATAGCAAGACTTCAAACAAGAGTTCTCATTATATCAGAATCAATAGTTGCACCTTTACTTATGGACTCCTTATGCAGGAGTTTCACTATGGTTTTGTTTTCATTAATAGTAGGAGACTTATCCTATAGCACGTGCTATTCTGCAGCCACCGTCTTCTGCCCTTCCTCACCCCAGCCACCACTTATCAGTAAGAAGCTCACGCATGACATTCTGGATTTAAAGTGCTACCAGGTTGATTCCCTTAAAGCTCGAATGAGCTCCCTCCCTCCAGAGCAGGCTTCTTATTTCCAGCATCTTAATGCCTCATACATAATGAATATTAAACTTCAGTTTTTAGTAAAGCATCTTTGCATTTCTGTGTGTTTACAATCCTGAGTGGTATTCAGGTACGTTACTACATGGAAGACCTTTTCTTTAGCTTCCCTTACAGGGCCCTAGATTTCTCTCTAAAATGTTTCTTTTGCCTTTTCCCTGTGTACTGGTACCCATGGAAAGCAGAAGTGCTGCTTTCTCAAGCACTTGTGCTGGGTTTCTCAAACCCAGTGCTTCTTAACTGGTGATCCTTTGTGCCCTTCATATGACCTTTGCATCCAGCAAGTTACTGTATGGTGCCATTTGGTCTTGCAACTCACATGACCCCTAGTTCCGAAGTGCTAATCCCACTGTAACAACCCACCTTTTCCCTTCATCTTGGATCCCTGATTCCAGAACAGAAAGGTGCATGGCCACCTTTGAATAGAAGGCCCTTAACACTACAGTAGTTTCCCCCACCAGTGCTCTAATGTGATGCCATCCTGCCTCATGATGTCATGAGCGTTAGTCTGGGCTTGATTTTGGTTTATGATGTTCCTGAAAGTCTCCTCTTCCAGTCTGATTATCTTCTTTCTCACAAAACTTTGTTTCGGAGTGTGGAGACGAAACTGCTCACCAGTATCTCTGAAAGTACTACCTGTGACCCATAGAGACTGTGTTTCTCTGGGTTCCTTCTGTCTAGTCCCCTCAAAAAAGCTCCCAAAGACACTGTCAGCATCATGGTTCATCTGGGCTGCTCTCCTAGGGGGCAGGTGTTTGTACATGAGATGTGCATGAGACATCTTCTCGCTGGAGCTCTACCTCTATTTTTCTATCTGGATGTGTAACAGTGGTTCTCTAAAATGGTTTCTATATCACAATGTTTCACCTGACTGGCAAATTTCCAGATGTTGCCAAACTTCCATTTCTCTTCTCAGCTCACTTCTTTTTATGTTTCCAACAGTTCTATTCACTCCATGCTAGGACTTGCCTCAATCCAGCAAGGGCTTCTTTCCCTGCTTCTAGTTTCAGATTTTCAGCTGCATCCTCTTTCCAGCCACCCCTGGAGCTTTCCTGAGTGAGTTTCTGTCCTTGATCTTGCTCACAAAATTCATAGAAAAGACTGAATTTTTGTTGATGCAAGAGGACAAAAAAAGAAATTGTAAATATTTTATGTTGAACATAGTAATATGTTCATTTAATGTATATTTAATTACTGGGGAAAAAAGCCCCTAGGTTCTGAATTTTGAAAATAGGAAGAGCATGAGACAGTATGTCATGTTCAAAACAGAATTTCTGACAGTTTTGATTTCATTTAAACAAGCAATTTACTGGGGAATATTGTATTCTTGTCTTTAAACATCAACTATAAAATACACAAAATACAAAATATTCAAATAGATTACAACTTCCCTAGTTTTAATGAAATCAGACCAAAACCTGCTGTCCTCTGATAAGGAATCAGTTACACTTAAGGGAGAGTCAGGTCACAACTTGAGGTTGCCTTGCTGCCCTTATCCATAATATATGTGTTGATCTACAGCCACCCCACTTTTTTAGGGTATCCTTGGAGTTGCCAAGGCTTAGAGACCTCTGAATTTACTCACGAGGCATTTCCCATGATCTCCCCTGAACTCCGAGACCAGGACTCTTTAAGTTGTTATCAAGAGCACTGGGTTATTGATTGGACCATGCCAACATGCATCCAATCCATATTAGATTTTTGTGTGGTCAGTTTATTGTTCCCAGAAACTGTGAGCACAGCCTCACTGGACTGAATAGCTTTAATCACTTAGGACTACTGGAGCAAAAAGCCATCATCCTCAACACAAATAAGAAAAGTGCATATGCACTCTTATGCTGTTGTACCAAGACAGTTTCAGTTGAACTAAAGGTAGTTCTCTGGGTTAATTCTGCAATTGAGTTGAAGCATCCTAAGCTGTGAGTAGCTGTTGTGGTCCTTCAGGTATTTTACAGAAACTCTTCTTGAGCTTTCACTGCCATGTTTTGTTTTCTGTTCTTGTGGCTACATATCTGTGCCTGGTTGCTGTATGATAGTACATTATTCTGTTTTCTTTTGCTCAGAACAGATGAGTTGTGTTTTCAGAGATATTTTATGTCAGGACGAGTTTTGCGTAAGGAAGGATTTGTAGCTGCTGAACACTGAATGATTCAGCAGTGTTCCAACAGAACAGACTTTGACATATAGATGTGTAAATGACATGAGTTTTTCCAATACACAAGACTTAAAACATTGATTCATTTACTTATCCCTATTTTATCGTGCTATATTTGTTCATTCGTAGCCTGAATGTTTTTCTAAAGGACTATTTCAGACTTACGAATTTCCAGCAATCATAAATCTTCTATGGACATTGTTTCATTATGATTATCTTGATGTTTTGATTGTACCACAGAAATCTGAACACAGATCTGTAATCTTGGTGTTTCTTAGCCTCCAAATCCTTTGTCTGGCAATTTTAATATTTTAGTAGTAAGTTCAGGATTTTATATGTTTATATGAAATCTGTTAGGATTTAGTTTTGCATTTCATTCTGTGCCTCATTAAATGGGACTCAAATTGATTCACATATTTTCAGTTTAAATGTTGTCATCTATTCCAAGAGCTTGTTGAAAGGCTTTAAATTAGGCATGATTTTTAAAGCTTGTGGTTTAGGTTGTGGAAAAATACTTACTTTCAAATATCTATATAATATCTATATGTCTAAATATCTATATATTTCGATTATCTATATATCATCACTCTAAATGAGATGTCCTTATTAACAAAACGGAAGAGGAAGTGAGGAAGCATTGGAAAGCCATGCACAATTCTTGTGTGGAAGCCTTCCTTGCTGTACTTTGGGAGAAAGACAAGATAGAGAAATATAAAAGAACTAGAAGAGTTAATAAGTAAAATACTCGTATTTACATATAAATTAATAATGTGCTTGAAAAGGAATGTGAAGAAGTAGTGATGCAGAGTGATCACTAGGTTGGAAGGGACCTTAAAGATCATCTAGTCCAACCATCAACCGAACTCTGACAAAAAATAAATAAGAAATAAAAATCACTAAACCATATTCCTGAGGACCATGTCAACCGTGTCTTTTGAACACCTCCAAGGATGGAGGCGTTCCTCAACCACTTCCCTAGGCAGCCTAAAATAAAAGTGATAGTGCATGGCAAATCACAGATTTTAGAGGTATGATATTTGAGCAATAGTAGTTTGCCAAACTTCTTCTGTGGTCAAGTGCAAAAAATGTATTATTTAAAGAAAACAGAATAACATGCAAGAAAATATTCTTCAGAATTAATCAGAAGAGGGACAGGCTCCCTCTGTGGATTAAGTTTAACACAGGAAAGCAAAAGCTAATTAAAATTTTCTGTGTGGATTGCTGTTTGCAAGAATTTTGCTATTCCTTTGGGTATCCAGAGTGTAATTATTTTCCAGTTCATCTGAGAAACATTTGCTGAAAGAATGTAAATAATTGTGTTTATCTAAATCAAATTTTTACTCTTCATTGAAGAAGCAAATTGCAAAATCTGAAAATAATGGAGAAGCAGATCACATAGACCTTTGTTGCTGTTAAAAAGAAATCTATGAAGTTTCTCATTAACTTAAAATGAGTATTAAAAATATATAATTGGAATTACTTTTAAATTTTGACTTCTCACAATCCAGTTTATGACTTCTTTTTTCAATGAAAAGACCAATGCAGGGAAAACAAAGCCAAAGTTAAATTTACTACAAGTGAGCTATTAGTGAACAGAGATGAGCAATATATTAGAAGAGAATTACATTCCAGAAGTACTGCATGCTTGCACAGCTCAATAATGAGAGTGTAGCTCCTCTAATAATCAGATACTTTTCTTCTCTCTTTTAATATATTGTTCCAGAAACTACTGTAATGTTTAGTCTTGTGCTTGTGTTCTTTTAGCTAGCTCTTTATTTCATCATGTTGTTAATCCAAGTTATATCTGCTGTCAGGAAAGAATCTGCTTGTTATTGAGACAACAAGGTTTGCCAAGACTGATTTGCTGAATGTGATCTGCATCTGCATAATTCCTTGAGGAGACAGAAGAACTTGGAATAGTGAGAGTGCCTTAATCTGACTTCCAAATTGTTTCTTCTACCCTATAATATTTACAAATTCCACGTGAAGAAGTGCAAGATAAGACTAGCATAAAATTCTGACTCACAGCATTTAGAATTAGAAGTTCTTCACTGTCCAACAATTAACCTTGAATTTTATTTTAAATTTTGCATTTAAAAATTCCATGAACTTTTATTTTTGAGATGCCAAATTACATTTGATCTTTTTCACCTTGATATGCACTGAGTATAAATTAAACCAGAGTTTTCAAATCTGGAAAACAATTCCCTTAATCCTAGCCCATTGTCCAGAGGATACAAAGTGTTTCTCAAATTATCAATGAAATTTCAAACCCGACAAGTCTTGTCTGATTTTTATTTTTCTTAAAATATTTTCTACAGCTAATAATTAGACAATTTTTAGAAGTAGGAAGAATGCGAATGTGTGAATGCAACATTTAAACATCATTAATCACAAAGTGAATCTGTCTAGTGAATAGAGGTAAGACTGATTCATATGTCAAAGTGGTTTGTCATTTGAGAAGGAGATAGACCATAATAGGAAATGAAAATTTTTATTTGTAAAATTTTAAAATTTGCAATAAATGTTTTTTTACGAAAACTATCTTAAAATTCTGGCATAGTAGCAAGTCCTAACCTTTACTAAAATACTTTGTCTTTTAAAAACAAGCCTGTTTTAGGGATTATCCACAATGTAATATACTAACCTGCTAGATTCAGTGAGTCTAGTTATGGGGGTTTACATGATATTATCCATAACACAGGATAAACATTTCCCAGCCTATTGATAGCGTCCATCTCAATCTTTTGGTTTACTCTTCTCATGACAGGAATGAGAGGGAAATCTTGCTCTGTAGGGCTTCCAGGTTTTTCTCATATGCTTGGATTTAAAAAGAAACTTAAGCAGCAAAGGAAACCTGGAAAGAGGTGATCTGCCTCTGTAGGCAGAGGTAATGTACAGCTACAGAGGTAGCATAGCTATGCAAAACACTAAACACTGTAAGTCAACTAACTGTTGACTTAATTGCTCCCTTAGCCCGCACTGCCTCACAAGGTATATGCTAGTTCTCAATCCATAGCCAGCTCTTTAATTGGGAAAATACCACTTCCAATCAATTAAAATTATGTGAGTTTCTGGAGTCTGACATCCTGAAATCAAGTTAGGCAAAGCATGGAAATGGCAAGAGCTTACACGTGCATAGGATGGAGAAGAACGTAATAAAGCAGTTCAGTGAGAATGCCCTCTGTATAGGGTGGCTCATGGAGACTTTGCCAATAGTCAATTCAACCTGTGAATCACAGTGTTTGTTACAATAGAAGAACATTTAATTCTTCCTGAATTTCCCTGCCAGCACATGAATTTCTATCAAAACATCAGAAGAACAAGTGAAAAGTTTTCTCTTTCCCTCGGTGACCTTTTTGAGGGAGTGGGAAATGAACTTAACAGGATCTATCTCAAAATGTGGTATCAGTGGCAAAACTCGGGGAGCAAATACTGATAAGGCCTACTCATCCAAGAGTAGTAAGAGCACTCAGAAACAAAATAGCCAAACTGTAGGCTATAGTGTGATGATCTTTTCATCTTTTACCTTTTGGAAACTCTAATGCCTGTTTTCTCAAAGGGCTTCAAAGTACGTCTAAGGAGTTCAGATCTCTATCGTGTTTGCATCAAGCTAATAGAAATGGCATTGAAAAAAAAACTGTGATGCCATACCAAAGCAAGCTTCAATTAATTTGGAGTAAATATGAAGTGATATATGTGGAAAAAATCCTGACTTTTCATATGCAGTGATGTGTTTTAAGATTATATGAAGCAAGAACAAGGGTCACGTGGTGATAATGGATCACTCCATTAAATTGTCTGTTTAGTGGTCAATAGCAACAATAAGGAGGAGATGCTTGGAAGGAGTACCTGAGATGAAGCATTAGCCCGATGCAGAATGACTTCTCCTATTTTGTAACACATAACTCAGTATGCCACTTTTGACAATTTTGATTTAGCTTAACAAGTTCCTTAGCATTTTAAATGGTAAGTCCTTAATTGCTTCCTGAATTTGCCAGTATTGTCTCCTGCTGATGCAGGTCTGTTTCTCTTCATCAGACCTCCCAATGTCATACTGCAAACTTGCAAAAAATATACAGAGATCTTGTTTTATTGAAATAACAAGGATCTTCAGGCCAAAACTCTTGAAGACAACCATTTAATCACTTTGAACATAATGTAGGTTAATATTACCATTTGTGAGTAAAAAAAAAATATAGTAGATTCATTTATATATTTCATATTCTTTTTAGATACAAAAGATAAGTGGCTTTATGCCACGTATCAGGAGAATCATAAAATGCCTGTTCTTCTGCTACTGCTGTTTTCAGAACTACAAATCTTAATTTGTGATGCACTAAAAGGTTCTAGTCCATACACAAGACTTCACAAAGTCTTCTTAAAATATGATCCACCAGTAAGTTGTATCTTCTCACTAGAGAATCTTTCCACCCATAAAGTTGGGCCTTCTCTATTGAATTATGTTATCAAGATTTACCACCTCCTGTCCTTTATTCCATAGAAGTCTCATCTAACTCAGCAAAAACCTGAGTTTTTGCTCTGTGAGTCCTAAATGATCTTAATGAGTGTGCCTTAAATAGCCTTTCAGATCGTGTCTATGGTCTCCATGATCAACTGTCATTTTCTGCACTGCCAGTCTAACTTAACGCATTTAATTTATAAACAAATAGATAGACCCAGCTACATGATCATCAGCAGTGTTCAACATTGTAAAATGTAGAATAAAACTGAAGATTTTTAGAAAAAACATAATTTTCTACATAAAATGTACATTTGTACAATGAAAACACTACAAAAAAGGAAAAAAACAATCCTACTAGAAAATCTAAATACTCATTCATGCTGTTTGTGGTAGAGAAAAATTTTAATGTCTTCACACTCCAGAGCAGCAAAAAAATCCATTAGCACACAGATTCTCACAGTCATTGACTGTGTGGGAAGATACAGATGTGTTGGTTTTTTTGGTTTTTTTCTTCATTGCAACAATATCACTAACAGCAGGAGCCGAAACATACTATGTCATGTCAACCTGAAACAAATTAGGATTTAAGAATCTAATAAAGTTGGGATTGCTCAGTGGTGCAGTTTGCTAACAGAATGTCATTGCACACAAATGGCGTGTGCTCAGAGTCGGGTAGCTCTGGCAGTTAAAATACACGCATTTCCCATTGAGCCAAAATGCCAGCAGCTACCCCACTGTGGGTTTTAGTGTGATACGCTGATCCCAAATTTTCCTTGGCACAGGGTAGTGAAAGAGCTGTATGGCTGAACAATTGAGCTGAACTTAGGTTCCATTAAGAAAAATTCCTGGTGACTTGTCAGAAACTGAAAATCTGCCTAAATCAATGGTTACCGTCCTGAGACACATAGAGTTGCACAGATTCAAATTAAAAAATACGGATATAATTTGTGCTGTACCTAATGAGAAGGTTTTTTTTTTAAAAATAGTACTTTTTTTCTTAAGATCTAAGGTATCAACTTTGTGTTACTTCTACTGCAGTGAGAAAGAAACCAAAAATGCAGTGAGCAGACTTCTCATTTTATTACCAAGAAATGTAAATGTTTGCATTTTTGCTTCATATATAGCCAGAGCTAAGAAACATTTGAGATCTAAATAGCTTCCTATGCAAGTGTCTTAAATCTGATTCATGGTCACATCCGTATATGTAAAGTCTGAAGGAAAAATTTTAATATAGAGATGTTAATGGCATATACTGTTCCTCTTGGTTTTTTAGTTGAAAAAAGAAAACTCATATAAGCATGTGCTGTTTCAACAGCTGACAGTTGATCCAACACTAAATTCAGAATACTCTTTAATAAGTATTGCAAATGCAAAGCCAAGTTATCCTTCCAAAAATTGGCTGTCCTCAACTTTGTGAAGCAGGATGCAGCTCTCTTGTTCCCAAGTGTCAACAGTGCATGTTAGAGTCCTTTGTATGGACATGGCTCCTCTGTGCAAGGGTAGTATTAATTTGACCTCCTTCCTGTTGCAAAGATGTTCTTTAAACTGCTGCGTTTAGAAATGTAAAGATTATTATATGTATTAGATGCTAGTTTTTCATCCACTTCAGACAACTCTATTCTTGAATTAGCTTAAAAATATGATATTTGAACATCAATGTCATATATAAACTAAAGTAAATATTTTTACAGCTGTTCTTCCCATAAAATAGAAAAGGCATGTAAAGTGTGTGTCATAAAAACTTTAGATCTTCAGGGTCCAGTTTTCTTTTGCTTAACCTCCAGCGTACAGGTTTGTGCTTTCTTGAAGCTAACTGATGGTAAAGCTGGTGATGTTGTATTTTTTCCCCTATTTTTGTGCATGACTAGGCAGTTGGACCTTATTATCTTCTCATATACTGATATTTCCACAAAATTTAGCACTATTAATTGTCACTTTCACTGTGTGTGAAAAGATTTTAGAAAGAAAATAATAAAAGTGTCTGCAACTTGTAAGGTTTTCTGTATCTGTACCTAAAATCCATCACTATTTGAAGGATAAGAAAGTTCATCTCTGCTACTTTCCTGTCCTTTACTGAAATAAAAACAGCAGCAGAATTTCTATATAGAAAGTGAATATTTTGTTTAAAGACAAAAAGTAGCCTCTAACCTTCTAGAGTAGAAGGTTATAGGGAAATGCAGAAATTCTAGGGATTAACTGAAGTAAACTTCAAGAGCATACATTTCCCAGGCTGACTGCACATTTCAGTGGTCCGTGGGGACATTTTATGGCACCGCATTCTTGTGTCCTAGGAGCTGCTGGTGCAGTCCCTGCCTGTGTGGTGCAGGAACTTGTCCCAGGTCTGCAGTGTTCTGCAGCTAAATGCTGCTTCTGTCACTGGATATTGGAGAGTTAGAAGCTGGTAACTCCCTGCTGTGCATAAATGTATTGTTACCTTTTCCATTCCCTTTCATCTAACAATGGTGGGACAACATTTTTAAAACAACTCTTTACATAGGCTGTTTTGTTTTCATTTGGGGAAGGGACTAGGGCTGAGGTCTTTTTTTCTGCTTACCTTGTTTATTTATGCCCACCTTTGAAATGGGAATTTTGGTATCAACAGATACTTCAAGGCCAGCTTGCTCTGAAATTACCTTAAACCAAGTCTTTACAGAAAGCAAGTCATTATTTAATTTTGCTGTATTATCCTTTCACTAGTCCTTACCTTCCAGCAGTGCCAAATCAGTGTAGCATCTCACAGAGAATCATAAGGCTTTTTAAGCTGTGTCACTCTCATTGTCACTCAGTTGTGTGCTGGATGGTCTTGCTTACTTCTGACCACCCACCTGAGTTTTAGCAATAGCGAGCCTTAAAACATCCTTATGCAGTACAGTTCAAAACAGATCACATGAAAATATTCATTATTATTGCTTAGTAGTCTGCCTCCATTATAGCTCTAGGAAGTGTTTGAATATTGGAAGTGTTTGGATATTTAATTTCTGTGTTTTCATTACAGACATTAAAAATGCCTCAAGATTTTTACATGACTCTAGAAAACCTCTGAAGGTTTTAGAATAGAGGGAGCAATGTGACATTCTGCAGCTTTGGTGTTATGTAGTGGTGGGTGCCATGCTTTTTTTTTTAGCCTTTTTTTTTTTTTTTTAAAAGTAATTTCATTGCGCTTTAAAATTTCATGAGCTGTTATCTCTACAAAGTAAGATTTGCTAAAACTGTTCTGATCATTTCAGCACCTACTTGAGTTAGTGCACCTCTTAAGGGCTGGACACCCTCATCCAATGGTGGTCTGGGTGAGCAGTTGCAGGTTTTCTTCCAGAGGAACATTCAGCAGCTTGGGCAGGCTCCTGGATGACTTCTCCTCTTTCTGGGGTTCGCGTAGCATGAGGTGGTCACAGACGGTAATTTATCTGAGTGTTGCTTCTCCTGAGTTCAAACAGGTGTTTGGACAGTTCAGATTATGCTGAATCATCACAGTAAAGTATGGTATAGTTCTTTGATTTAACACTTTGGTGTGTAGGGAACTGCCTATCAGTTGGCCCAGTCATACTTGGAGATCATTGGCATTTGGCTGTCCACCAAAGAAATAGACAGTGGGTATGTTTTAAATGTGCAGGGCTCATAACTTTACCTCATAGCATGCCTTTTAAAGCAGTTTTTCCTTAAAACTCTTACTCTGAAATGTGTATAAGGCAAGAAGAAGTTGGGCCTGCAGCATGTCAATAAACTCTTAAATTTAGAGAAACATTGTTTGGCTTATCAGTTTTATGATGAACAAAAGATTGTCTTGGAATGATATAGAAGGCTTCATGTGGTAATAAATGCGTTCTTAACATTACTTACCACAACTGTGAATAAAAGAAGATGAAAAATGGCTTGACAAGTTCCGTTTTCAGTTACCTGTTTCCTGGTTTAGTGTTACTTCTTGACCGATATCCCAGAGTACTTATACCAAATTTGTCTCCTTCCAGTATCAGTTAATTACTCATTAAATAGGCACACAGCATATTTAATCTCCAACTCTCAAAACTCTTATCCAGGACAAGGGAAAAGTACATACTGTGTTCCTGAATATAATTTGTTTATATTGGACTTTCTTCATGAAGCGGGCCCCTAAGAGTCTCACGCTGGGCCATAAATGGTTGTAGGCACCATTTATTAAAAAAAGTGCATTAGACAAAATGCAATGTTGAACTCCAACACATACATTGCAATTAATAAAATACATGTCAAGGAATTAGAATTTTAAAAGAAACTTTGATAAATTAATCTTGCTATAAATTAGAGTAGAATCATAGAATAGAATCATCTGGGCCAGAAGGGACTTTCAAAGGTCATCTAGTCTGACCCCCCTGTAGTCACAGGGACACCTCCAACTAGACCAGTTGAATAAAATATACCATGTAAGTATGTGGCTTCAATATAAAAATTAAGATGTCTAAAAAGTAAATTTAGTGTTGAACAATCATGTTGATGACTAAAATTTTGACAGTTTGAAATGTTATCCTTTTTTGACCCAGAAAGCCATCAGCATTCTCCAGAAATGTAAGCTTTTTACCTAATTATACTGGATAGTGAAAGTGTTTTTGTGGAAGATGGTGGGAGTAGTATTTAGATGCTTACCAGTTGGCAAACTATTGAGACAACTAAATAGATGAAGATAAAGGCTGATAGGTGTTGTCAAGTCTGATGAGTGGTATCAGATAAATACTTTGTTATACTGTTTGAGAGCATGTAAAGTACAGCTCAGCTTTTCAGGCAGATGAGTCTTCTTGTTGACATCATGGTATTGATGAGTCATGTCATTATCACATTGACAACCAAGACCAAGTCTAACTTGCTAAAACAGTTGTGAAGCCTTCCCAAGTGTTCAGCTGTGAGAGTTTTATTGACAGCTTAGTAAGAGAACAGGTAAAATGCCAGCTTAAAGTGTCATTTTATTAAGTGCTGCCCTCCGTGAGTGTTTGTCATTGACCATTCTTGCAGCTGCGTACACTGGGATTATTTTTAATAAGATGAGGAATTTTTTTAAGCTTGTTTCTCTCCTTATGTAGGAATTGTGTATATATTCTCCAATCAGCGTCAGTTCTCAGTACTGGGATACAAGGAACCTATTCAAAGGAAATTCAGTTTTTAGGGCAAGAGGAAAACACCTGACAATGTAAATGAAAAGCAAGACCTCTTTAGGCCTGTGAAACAAATTGCCTTTTACTAAGCATCTCTCATTTTCTTTTTGTGCAGTGCTGGTTTAAAAAATTGCAGTCAATAATCTGCCTCCTGATGGTTCTTTTTGTCGTAGATCTTTACCCTCTTTAAAACCATCCAAGTCTTGGTGACTACCCCACACTTCTGTGGCAGCACTGGTAATAATATGGAGTTAGTGATTTTTACAGCAAGCTCTCCAAAATCTTTCAGAAGAGCCTTTCAGAGAGGCCTTTTTTATAGGTAGCAAAACAGATGTATAGAGAGATGAAATGACATGGAAAAGATAACAATACATTTGTGCCTCCCATTTCCTTGTCTCTTGCTGTGCTTACTCTGCATGATCTCTGCCTGACCTACAGGGTTTTTTTCTTGGTTTAATTCATTGAGTTTGTGGCTGTGAGTATATTGCTTTGCTTTTATCTCATGTCTTCAAGCCATAACTCTTTATCTTCTGACTCAAAGCTGCAGGACTGAAGGCTGAAGCTGAATTTCTTTTTTCTCTTCTCAGTGCTCTGATGCTCTGGAAAGAAAAATTGGCAGAGCTAAATAGCTGTCAAGGAGAAAGAACAAGACAAACATAGCAGACCGAGATTTTCAAAATTGGCTAGTAATTTTAGATGCACTAATTTTGTGTGCACGTTTGACAAAGGAGACTCATTTGCAGCCAGGCCTCTAATTTGGCAACCACAATCATTAGCATCTTTTGATAATCTCAGCTACCTTAGTATTTTTTTAGATAACCTGATTTTAAGCAGACAGCTAAGATGAAATTGTTTTAGAAAAGATAATTAAAATCGGTTGGAAACAATGACTAATTTTATTGCTTGTGTATTCTAGTCTTACCTATTACAAGAAAAGTTAACCTTCTAAAAAGTTTTTACTTGGCTTCTGACAGGCTGACTTTTAGTGTCTGACATGTTTAACTCCAGTTCAAAGGGTGGCTTTTAAGAAAAGGCTCAGCTGGTGTTGACTTTGTGTTGCAAACTGCTGAGACCTGCAAAGCTCTGGCCGTAAGCGGACCTGGCAGGTGCTGGTTCAGAAAAAGCGACGAGCATCCTCCTGAGCAGCCCTGGGCTGAAAGGCCAGGCAAGTTTTGCAGGTGCAGAACTAGTCTGCCGTGGCCTCACTGCCAGTCTCTGCTTCTGTCAAAGGGGGGCATCCTCCAAATCAGATTGTGTCACTCCCCGGGGAAAGGCAGCACGAGCAGCAGAGAAGCTTCCTGGGGAATCTTCTTCAGTTTTCCCTGTGCTTTTGAAACCTCTTAAACTGTCTGTGTTTGTACAGTCTGGAGACAGTAGTTGATGCATCATTTATAAGTCTGAATAAAAATAAAAGTTATTTTATAACCTCATTTATGATGTATCTTAAATTCTAATCAAGCAGAGTTTGCCAGGTTGTATGTATTCCTAAGAAAGCAATAAGTTGAAACAGGTATTGCCAATTTGTTTTTCTCCAAGAACTGATTTATTAGTTTCTGTTGCCCTGAACTGGTGTTGAATTTTTAAGATATCTGCTTACACATTACATTTCAGCAGCAGGAGTCAGTGACTGATTAGTATGCAGAGATCATTATGGTCCTGGTCTTGCTTAATAGCACTAACCTCAAAATAAAAAGCTAATTAGAGCAAGTAAAGTTATTAAAAGTGCCTGTGTGATTTAAAAGTTGAAGTCTACGTTTTCAGGAAAGTCTTAGGCATTTTGGAAACCTGATTAAATTCAAATCCTTTATGAGGTTACATGAAAATAGGACTTTGGCTTTAAATCACCTTGGTGATTTTGAAAATCTTGCTCAATGTCTTTCATCATCCCACACAATAGAAGGTAATCCTTCACAGGTGGAATTATCTGTATACCATCCGTAACTGTGTAAGAGTGCAAGGATGTCATTGCCAACAGCATATATTTAGTCAAAGTCCTTCACAGAACCCAAGAGCACTTCAGATAACAGTTAATTTTAAACTAGTATTTAGAAATGGTTAGATGAAGACCCAAGGAGGCTTTTTTTCATTTTGGTTTTTCACTGTCAGGAGAGGCTTGTGACTGTTTGTGTAACAGTAGAGGTTACATTTCATAGCCCAGACGTATAAATCTGATCTATGCTGACACCCGGTGCATGGCGGGCTTAGACAGCAGAAGAACAAGCTCAGTCAGAGGATTGCTGAGGGGAGGCAGAGTCTTTCCTCCAAAACTCCTTCTTCACATCAAGCACAGCAGTACTCTGGTGCCATTGTCCACGTTGGCCCATAGAAAGCTACTTTGGTGTTGTCAGTCCAAGTGCTAGGGAATAAAGTGACCATAAGAGGCCCAGTTGCTATTAACTGGGATTCTCATTGCTAAGTCCTCACCAGCAAACCAAAGACTGAATGAGCCTGGAGACTGATCAGTCTTTTCACCTACAATGACTCTCTTTAGTGGCAATTGGCTGGCTGTGCTTATATTAGTGAAAGAGATGCAAGACCATATGCATTTTCCATTTGAAGGAAACTAATGCACTGAATTGGATAATGAGTAATCTGCTGGCTGCCCTTGGTGAGGGGGGTGAGACACAGTGATGGGATAAAGGAACTGCAAAGGACATGGGACCACTTCTAGTCAGGTGACTGAGGAACATCTCAGGCCCTTTAAATCTTTTGTGTATCTTCTGCAAAAACATCCTCAGGTGCTTGTGATAGTTCAGATAGTATTGGACTTGTATTCTGTTTTATGTGATTTATCTTGATAATATAATAGGTGTTTAATGCAGCTCTGCCTGTATCCCTTTTTATACTTGTCTAGAATATCCTTGGTATTTAAGACCAATGCTTATGTCAGCTTCTTTATTAAAGAATGTACTGTGGAAATTATGCTAATTAAGCTGGAGTGTAATTATGGGCTAGAAAGATTATTTCACAGTCAGAATTGAATTGTTGTAGATAAATGTGAATTAACTTAATAGTGTGCAGCTAATTAGTTTTGCTATTTACTTGTAGAAGTTAAAAAAAAAAAGATGTTATCCATTATACAAAAGTTTGAGAAGTGAATATATTGCAAAGCCAATGGGACACGTCTGAATATGTCTTTAATTATTGTTTTGCCAGAATTTTTCAGTTTTCCTATTCTGAAATGACAATGGGTACAAGTAGCTAATTAACATACTTAACTTTATTTCTACTTCAAATATATATTGTGCGAGTAAAATGTACGATTGCCAGTTTGACAGTTACATATCTGTAATTCATACTAAAGTGATTACGACATCATATATTTTAGATCTCATTTTGTAGCAAATGAAGGTAGAGACTTCTGTTTGCTGTGCATATCTAACTTTATTTTTCTTGTTCATCAGCAAGCTGAAATTTGTGTTCAGTATGTTTTAAGGGAGGAAAGACCTAAGTGCTTACACAAGTGGACACATATACACTAAATAATGCTCACAACATTGCAGGTAAAGTACTAAAAACCAGAGCAAGCTGAATTACTTGATTTCCCAAATTCTGTCTGGATCCCCATCTGAAACAAAGCCTTCAGGAGTTTACCAACAAACATGTAATTTTGTATGTTCCAAAAATACCCATGTTTGCTGTGCTTCTGAGGCATTCATGAGTGTGAAAAGAAGGCTGTAAAACATTCTCCATAATGTAAATTAGTGTCAGCTTCTGGGAAAATCTAATATAGCCATTTGATTTGTGCATGTAACTTCATTTATAGAAATTCTTTGTAAGCCACCTGTAAGCATAATATTTCATCCCTGGACATTGGAGTGAAAGAGACTCCAGTATAAATGAAAGTAGTGGCTAAAAAGTGCAATGTCAAACTCGAGTGTGGAGTGCTCTGAACTTCATCTGTGAGGAAGCCGACAAAGCTTGCAGTATGACCACCTTTCTTCATGCTTAAATGAAAAGAACATAGAAGAGGAAGATATTCTTATGAAACAGACAAAATAATTTTGAAACAGTGATTTTTTCACTAATAAATAAATAACTCTAGAGATAATATCCTGAAGTTCCATGGCTTTCCCACACTGAGTTTTAATGAAACTGGATATCAGTTTCATTTTTATCAGGTCATCAAGAAAACAAGTTCCTATGTGAATTCATATTTGCCATTAGAAGAAAACTTAGAAACAGTAGGTATTGACATGGACCAAAAAAAATCTCAGAGCTTACCAACTCCCAGCCTCCCCTTATGTGAACAACGCAGCTGAAAAATCTGTGAATCCAGTGTCTTTGAACTTCACTTGAGTTTGCAACAGTAATTTGAAATATGAATTTCAAAATCATATAGCTTTTGTCCTAAGATGACCAAAAATGCGACACTATGGATGTATAAGAAACATATTAATTCTGCTTGCAGAAAAAAAGCTGTGAAAAAAGGAAAGGAAATAAAATAATCAAAATTTGCTTCAGTATCATGTGTGACAGGCTGTTGATTGCCAGCCTAGACAGAGAGCTCCTGTGTCTGCTCTGTCCAAGCACGCTCGTGTCTTCCATAAAGCAGGTTATGCTGTCCAGCCTTGATCCGAGCCTATCTCAGAGGAGGAGAGGGAAGGAAATAAATGGTTATCAGAATGGATCTGAAGTCTGTGAATGAGGGTTGATAGAGATGGCTGGAACTACCTGTCGTTTAATCAGTCTAGCAACTGAACCCACGATTTCTTTTGGGGAGCATTTTAGAGCAAAGTCTAATTTCTTAAGTCTAATCAAAAGTGACTGGATTCATATAGGGTACACGTGCTACATGAATTGCACGTACTACAGAATCAATACTCAAGTCTTTAACCACAGTTTAATCTCCTTTGAATTTTAAATGTATCAGAAGTTATTTTATAAACATCCCTGATATCAGTTCCTTAGTAGCATGTAACCATGATCGGAGCCCAGGCACTGAAGTCTGGGGAACTCATTCATATTAGAGCTACTGGTCGTAAATACGGGATGCTTTTATAGCTGGAGTCGGTGCTGTCAGCTGGGCACAGAGGGGAGAGTTTCAAAGTCAGAGGGAGTGGCGTTGCCCTTTTAGCTTAAATAAGGAAATGGTGGGGGAGGAAGGGGAAGGATACCCAAAATCTGATAAAGGATTTAGCTCTGAGGTGAAAAAGGGAAAGGTACAATTCACAGTCTGTACTTCTGGCGGTTGGCAGAGTATTTTTCAGGATATCACACAGCAGCTAAATTCTCGAATCAGTGAAGGTAACGGGCATTGGAATTCGGCATATCAGATAAAAAGTCCCACCCAGAATGTGTTGCATGGAAATAAGTACCATACAACTGATAACTAAGTACCACACAACTAACTTGTCACGGCCAGGCGAAGGGGAGCAAGCACACCGACACGATGTAGGATCATACAAAGCT
>BJBW01002678.1:1818-20061 GCA_004320125.1 Scolopax mira | reverse complement strand
CCGACAGCCCAAGGACTCTCCCACATTCCAGTCCTGGGTCAGGATGTTCACAAATCTCACTACAGACATGCTTGACAGTCCAAGGACTAGCCCCAACACTAACTCATCTTTTTCTGTAGGTGGCTGCACTTCCACAGGCAGAGGAAAGATTTTTGATAGGCTGAGGCACATATTTTCCCTTAATATATTCTAGTTTCAAAGACCTCTTTAAGATATTGATTCTGATTTCTAAATGACAGATCCTTGGCAGTGTTTCTCTCATTTGTTAATAAGGGCAATTGCCCTGAATCAATAGCGTGATTATTTTCTGCAGTGTATTTATTATATATATACAGTGTTTCACAGTTCAGCTGGAAGTATTTCTGCAGAGGTGCTGTGCAGGGCAGTCTGCAGCCTCATTCTTTTTGTAAAGGGTAGAAAGTTCATGTCTTAGTTGTAACTTGATAGGATGGCAACTAAGAGAGGAGCTGTTTTTTCCTGTTCAAAGGATGCTTTTCTGTGCGTTGCATTTTGTTGAGGTAAAACTATTGAATATACATATGTGATGTCTATTTTATGTTTATTTAAAATCTACAGCCTACTTCTGCCAAATTGGCTCTTGCGTGTTTGGTGGGTTTTTTTTAGGTAAGACATGCTGTTCTTGGTCTGGCTTTGTTACTGACAGCAGTTGAGCGTTGTGAATTTCCCTGCTGTTGTGCTGATAGTACTGGTGGTACTTTCCTTTAGTCTTACCTGTCCACTGATGAGCTTGTAATTCTTCTGCTGAGAACAGAAGAACAGAGAACAGAAACGTTATCATACCAGACACCCGGCCAGAAACCATCCATTCTCCTTTTATTCCTCCCTGCAAGTGCAGAAAGACAGCCTTGTTTCCTGATTTGGTACTCTGAAAAGGGGGATACTTAATGGGTTTGTTGGTGTTTTGAATAGCAGAGGACATGATTAAAACATGATTTCTAACAAGAAACAGCAACCACAAAGCAGCACCCCTTCTGAACAGATATATGTGGACAAATTTTATTTTATTTCATTTATGAACTGAAACTGGTTTTAGGGTCAACAAAATCTGAGATTGATTAAAATTTCCCTACATGAGGTCATCTGTAGCTTGAGCAACGTATGCTGCAGCATACCTGCCAAATAGTAGGAGATTGGCAATCAGAAATTGGCTTTCATGGCCCAGAAGGTCTCTTCTTATCCTGCACTTCGCTAAAATATTGTCTAGGTTCCTCTGCATTTCTAAAATCTTGTAAACCTTTTGCAGTCAGCTAACAGTGAATCAGTGTATTCGGTTCAGAGTTGAAAACTAGGGCTGAGGATTTAATCGTGGCTCTTCTAACTTGTGCCTATTTTTCCCCTGTGAGAGAGGCATGTAAGCGCTGTCTCTCTTTATCCGTGCTTGACATGAAGATGATGATATCTATCTATTGCATTAGGAGAGTTCCTTAGAATTTCTACCATGCTTTGAAGTAGATGAAAGGCATGTGATGGGAAGTAGCAATAGTATTTGAGTGTCACTGCTCATTACTGGTGGATACTTTTCCTTCCATCCAGGACCTTTCCATTTGAGCAATTTCTAATAATTTGACTCTTTTGTTATTGATCCTATTAACTTTCTGTCTCCTGAGTGCTATGTCAAGTATATCTTGCATCACTACATTGTTTCGGTGGTTGTACATTGAGATAATTCAAGCTAGCGTGCAGGAGACCGTTTTTTTTCAGTCTTAATGAAAACTGAAATAAAAGCAGTAAAGAAAAGCCATTAGTTTGTATTTCCCTTTGTCAAGATCAAATTCAAGTACATTTATAGAATTGTACAACTTGCAAGTTCAATGTACAGAATTATCTCCTCTGCTTCTCTAAAAGATGGAATAGGGGTCTAGCTGTAACAAAAGAACAGTTTGTTGTTTGATTATTTTTTTTAATTTGGTATGAGACATTTCTGTGGCTTTTCCTTTTGGCTTTCCAGACTTGGTGTTTTGAGTGTTTGAGGGCAAACTCCGGGCCTTATCAACTTGTATGCTGCTTGGAGTCACCTTTAAATTTTATTTGATATTCATTATTTAAGCATCAAAGGATTGTCTACTTTGAAGAGTTTACTGTGCTCAGAAAGCCAGGAAGTACTGCAGAATGTTAGATAGATAAGAATGATGCCTGGGCATGTATATGTGGAGATAAAGTGAGAGTTGCTGCCACGCAGTGACAAAGGAAGCCAATAATGCACTCAATGGAGTAATTGCAAAGGAATGAGATAGCACAAGATATTTAGGAGTAATACTTTCTAATACTTGAGATGGTCACTCTTTCCTCACCCTCACCCCAGCTGTAAAAAGTGTTTCTGCTTGTGCTGAACTGCATACACTGCTGGCATTTCCTGTTGTCTGCTCCTTGTGCTCACAGAAGATACCCAGTTTCTGGTTGAGTGCTCCCTCCTTTCCTGTGGCAAGTTACCCAGATGGCCATCTGCCCAAGCTTTTTATTTGTGGATATTTTATTTTATATTTTATTAATTAGGTGTGGAAAACATCCAATTTGATTGCTTTTTCATTTCCCCCAAACCTGAAAAAGCTTGATTTTCCATCATCCCTGCTGGAGAAGGGAAGAAACAGTTATCCTCTTACCACCCTGTGGCTCAGGACATCCTCTGGGGTCAGAAACTTGGTCAAGCAGAGAGCAACAGGGGGAGATGAGCCATGTGTTGTCACATTGGTTATCGTAAAAGTTATTGTACTTAATAACATGATGTTAAAAGCTTAGACTGGAGAGTGGTGGAGTCTCTCAAAACCTTTTGGGAACTCTTGTGGTGGTGGTTATTTCAAAAAATAATGTGGATACTCTGAGACTTTCAGAGAGTATTGAGTGTGCCAGCTTCCTCTCCTAAATGAGCATTGTTTGAATTAACATTGGTGCCGTTTGGCTAATGCTAAACTGTTCCCACTGCTTTTTTAATATTGGGGGGGGTTGTTGGGTTTTGGTTGTTGGTTTTTTTTTTATGTAGATGCAATAGTTAGATGTCTAGTAGTTTGCATGTGGAAAGAAAATAAATATCTTCCTCTCTAAAGTGCTTTTCCTGTTTCCCTAGGAAAATCAGAGGTTTGTGGAGTAAGATTTATTCTTTGAAAAGTGTATGTTTCTACATGACCAGGTAGGGGCAGGATCTCAAAAGTTTTTTTCCTCTGTTGTTGAAATACAGAAAGGTTTAGGAGCCACTGAACGGAAACACAGTAGTTCTAGAAGAGGAGACAATTTTGATTTACAGGTCTCCAGAGACAGAGAATCTATTAAACCTCACAGAAAGGCATTAAAGTAAATAACTGTGTGTGACAAAGTAAGTCAATGACAGAGTCAAGGTTGGAATCCCTTAGGTCTGTCTACTGTTTTAATCTCCTGTCTACGTTTCCACCTCTCTGATCTATGAGGAAAGCATCTCCACATCTGTAACAGCTATTCTGTTGCTGAGCAACGTTTCACAATCTTCTGAAATCTCCCCTGTGAAGTGTGAACTCCTGTACACGGACAGAAGGAAGCATAAGCTGATTTCTCAGGGAAGGGTTAACTTAGAATATTTTCACAGCTGCAATATATTAAGCTACTGTAAGACTTCTGTAGTAGGGTTTCAGAGAAATGGTATTACAGGGAGAAAGAAAATAAATTAGGCAGCTTAAAGACATCTTGATAGCTTACCTAATTTTCCTCTTACTTGCCTTTGCAGAGGCAGTCCCTGTATATGCAAATGCCTGCAGAGGAAGAGATAAAACAAGATTTTCAAGACTATTTCAGCTCAAAAGCCCCCAAAGACAAATGCCACTTTCTAACAAAAAAAAAAAAATAACCCCGAAGCAAACAAAGCAGTAAACAAACCAAATGGTACCAATGCCAAAATTAAACATATCCTAAAGGACTGAAGTCCCTAACTTTTGTCTGCTCCCTACACCACAGTCTAGAGGAGAGAAAACATTATACCAGCTACACCGCGGTATGGCTACTTCAGGACACAGGCAGCTTTTTTCTTAAAAGCTCACTCACTGAGGGAATTAGGTGTTTATAGATCAGTAGTCATAGCGTAAAAGATTATTTTATAAAGGTTCATAAATATTTCAGTTAAAAAGACATTTGTAAATGTTATCAGGGTAACCTTGAGCAAATAATACTTTTACCTCTGAATGTAATCGTGTTGCAGTGGAGTCAGTAACCTAGAGCTGTAAATAGTACCAGGTGGGGCAGTGTCATTAGGTAATTGTTACTCAGCTGTATCATAGAATCATCTTTAAAGTCTTTTCGTCTTAAGGTGAAAACATTCAAGAAATTTACAGACACTTCAGCTCCAGACCATTTTTGTTACATTGAAGTAGTTCTCATCATGCCTTTTCACAAGCTCGCTTCTTAGGGTTTTCTTATTTTAAAAGAATTTAAGTAACTGATCCTAATGTAAAAATATAAAAGTGATGCCTTATTGGAGAACGTATAAAGGATACAAAAGCAGAACTGCAAGAGGGTATATTTGCCACTGTATAAATCGGTTTTAGCCCTTTGCTGTATCAGAGAAGTGATTTTTTTGAAGTGTTGGACTCGCCCTGAGACCTCAGGTTTATGGTTCTGTTGAAGACCTGGGAAAAGCTGAGCATCCCCATTGCTGCTTGGCAGAGCTGGGCAGGAATCCTGCACACCTCTCACAGCACATTCTCCTCTGCTCCTTATTAGCAGACACAAATACATTGTAAAAATCACAGTTGTGATGAATCTAGGTAAGCACTGCTGGATGGTGGTTCCAGTTTAGGCCACGTGGAAGCATTAACCACGGAAAATGTCATAACCCAAGAGCAGCATCCAGGTTTTTAGCAAGATTGCCAAATGTTTGTACAGCTGGTTTACATTCAGCTGTGCTCAATTTGAAAATCTAGGGAAGATGTAAGCTACATGCTTAACTAAAAATGAAGTATATATTGAAGTGCAGTGAAATGTTATTGGCTGCTTATGTATTATACACTTAAATATTTAAATGGTATATTGCCAGAATGAAAAGTGTTGTCCATTTGCATCAGTAAAATTATTAATCTGGTAAAGTGGGTCCAAGTATGGCAGATAGTACCCTAACACTGGGTATAGTAACAGGTCTCAGTATACCTGGGTAAGCAGATCCAGTGTGTTACTCAAATGAAAATCAGTAACTGTTGGGCCAAGCTTGTCTTTCTAATGTTTGCCTGCCTAAGTGCTGACAAGCTGTGAAATCAACTTTTCTCGTATCTCAAGTGTCATTAGACTCTGTAGTGGAAAGCTTCCTTCTCTTTCTGATTCCATTTGTATCATTCATACAATCTTTTTGGTCTGAAAACCAAATTTACAGTTGTGTACTTTTTTACAATTAAAAAAGATTAAGCAACCTAGCATTGAAGTTATTATTGTGGTCGTTTTTCATGTTACAAAGCCACTTGGTAAGCATGCTGCTCTAACAACAGCAGCTCTTCAGAGAGTGTTAAGAAATCCATTGGAGGAAGAAGCAAATGGTGAAGATTCAGGAGTTGCAGGTTTGATGAGTGCATTTACTCTGGTTTTCTGACCCTGAATGTATTCGCATCAGTCATATGGAGCACACCTCACAGGCTGTGGCTTTCAGATTGGAATAAACAACAACGTAGATGGATTTCTTTGTTGCATTAGAACTTACATTTTTATTCATAGAAAGTGTATCTACAATAGCTTTTCTCTGTCCTTCTCGTATTTCTAAATGTAGCCTAAAATATGTCAGATTATTTTGTTCCTAACTTTTCCAGTAGTCTGGGTTTGGACTATCTTTCTTGTTAGGACAAAATAGAAGTACAGGGAGTGCTCTGCTGACGAGGGTTCATTGCTGCCCTAAGGGGTTTGTATTAGGCACAAACCTGCTGTAACCATATCTTTGGTTATATGTAGTTTGCATCAGTGTGCGGCTGAAGATGAAGGTGATCTTGCTTGTTCTTGTACACTTCTTTGGCCAAGTTTGACTAGAGAAGACAATGTGGTGAAGGGTTTTACAGGTTTTCTAAGATGAGTGGAACAGAGATTGATATCTCAGTATTTTATTTCCCAAAACCGTCTGCTAAAGGTACCCAACATTCATGTGCTACATTTTCAAAGCAACTATAGTAGTTCTGCCTCCTCTTGAACTGTGGCAGATCATTCAGACCAGGCTGACAATCTGTGTATATGTATGTGCTTGCATATAGTGAAGCATGTTTGAAAAAAGGAAAATTAAGTGTAATAAGTATGTGTTTACTTTTGTTTGACCAACTGCAATAGAATCACAGAAAGAAAATGAAGGAATGAGCTGGTAGATGGCTTCTTCCTCTTTATATCACAAAATCCTTGTCCGTGGATTATGTTTAGGTATTTCTGATTTTTTTCTACCTGCTTAACATCTTGTCTTTGCGCTTTTTAAATGTACTGAGACAAAGTCCTGGGAGAGAGATTTCTGTAGTATTGATATATTCCCTTCCAAATATTTTTAATAGGAGTGAATTTCTCCCTTTAAACATGGGAGGTAGTTTTTTCTTTGATCTTCTCTTGTCTCTTGATTAGTTCATCTTCTGTTTGATCCTGAGCTACATGTAGTTTGTTTTTTCATAGTAATACCAGAAAACCATTCTTAGAGCTCTCCTTTCAGAAATGAGGCAAAAGAGATTTTCAGGCTTTATTTATTGAATTTTTGGGAGGAGGGGGGAAATAGCAAACAGAAGGGTATATCACTGTGGGCATAAATTCAGCAAAAATCTTGTAGGCTGGCATTAGCAACACCAGAATGTATAAAAGTTTGAAATCTAAGAAAGATTATCCTTAACTCAGATTGTCTTTGCCTTTGAGCACCACTTCACGTATGAAAACCTCTCCTTTACCAGTCTAAGAGTGTCTCAAATAGATGCATGTGGATTAATGCAGGCAGGCGCATATGGGCCAATCTTGTTTAAACACACAGTTTTTTAATAAACGTATCTAAAAATTGTGCATTGTCTTTCTTTGATAAATGCTTGGTGGTAATTCAGACTTTGTCAAGCATATGGTTCTTTATTGCAGGCATCTTCACAGCACTGCCTTCGGGGAATGCTGCTGAGATGGGAATAGCTCTGGGTGTCAGTGCTTGCCTGTGCCAACTGCTTGATCAGATGTGCTCTGCTTTAATAATGTAAATCTGATATAAGAACCCAAGGTCTCATGAGATTCACTGTGACCGATGGATAGAGAGTAGACAGACCCATCACACCTGCTTCTCCAGTGCTGTGTAGAAGTGATCAGTATCCTTAGTTACCAACTGGAGACCTATGCTTTTAAAAAATATTTTATAGCCTTTTTAAAATCAGTGCAGTTGTAGTTGTAACAGGAATTTTGGTTTTGCGTTTCTGTGTGTCGTCAGCATTTGCAGTAGCAGAAAAAGAAAATTCTGGCATAATTCAAGCAAATATTCAGATGCAGTATGTGCTCAGTGTTCAGTAGCACTTTTAAGTGATCCCATGTAGCCAGTGCACTCAGCTGTGTTACTAACAATCTCTTTTAAGTCTGCATCTCCTTTACTTTCTGACATGTATGTGATGTGATGGCAGAAGCAGGACTTGGTTTCAATGCTGTACCAAAGTCAGCCTGGATTTCTTGATACTACTACTTCTGTTGCTCAGTTTCAGGTTTGTTGTGTGTCATGTCAAGCTTCTTGTTGATTCTCTCAGTTCTGCACAGATAAAAAAAGCCTATTGTGATAGTCTAGGCATACATATTGCCAGCTTACATATAACTTGGCCTTCCCCTTTAGGTCCTTTTCCACCCCTGGAACCCATAGAATATGCTGCTGTAACCCACAGAACATCTACCTTAGTCACCATTTCAAGCTAAAACCTTCTGCGGGACTCAAAATTAGATCAATCCTACATTTCTAGAGCCCAGTTTCTATCAAAGAAAGAAGATGGAACACATTGGCATGCCTTGGTCAGTTTCCTCAGATGAGGATACTTCCTAGACACTTTTATGACCTGCTGAAGTATTTGGAGTGCACAACAAATGCTTCTTTCCAGCCAAAGCTGTGAAGTTCTTGCACAGCTGCAATTCTCTTGTGGAAAAGCCCACACCACCACCTGAATAGCTTAGTGCTGATATTCCAAGGGAAATGCAGGTACTAGTGGAAGATCTTGAATGTACAGATGCTAGCTTACTCTTCATTTTTGGACCAACTGCACAGATACTGTTTGGTGACATTCTCCAAACTGCATGCCATGCACCTCCTCAGATTTACTCTAGCTTTCTGGCTTATTTCACCATCTGTGTGGATTGCCTCACTCAGATTTTGTAAGCATGGGGATGTTAATAAAGGACAGGCTGAGAGAGTTGGGGTTGTTCAGCCTGGAGAAGAGAAGGCTACAGGAAGACCTTATAGAGGACTTTCAATATCTGAAGGGAGCCTATAGGAGAGCTGGAGAGAGACTCCAGGAAGTGGAGTGAAAGGACAAGGGGCAATGGTTTTAAATTGGAAGAGGGCAGATGTAGATTAGATATTAGGAAGAAATTCTTTACAGTGAGGGTGGTGAGGCACTGGAACAGGTTGCCCAGGGAAGTTGTGGATGCCCCATCCCTGGAGGTGTTCGAGGCCAGGCTGGATGGGGCTTTGAGCAACCTGCTCCAGTGGGAGGTGTCCCTGCCCATGGCAGGGGGGTTGGAGCTTGATGATCTTTAAGGTCCCTTCCAACCTTCCAACCCAAACCATTCTACGATTCTATGACACAGGCTTAGCTAGTGTTTGTTTAGGGTATTTGCTACAGTTTCAGATTTTGCTTAATTGTACTTAATAATTTCGCTAGGAATTGGATCCTCATGTGTTGCCAATTAACTAATTTCAATGTGGCACAATATCAGATGTTTCACAGAAATTGAGGTAGATTTGATTTTCATTATCCTTCTCACTTTCTTTAATCTGCCCTTATCTTTATCAAGTACTGACCCTACTGCTTTTTGTTGGTGGCCAGTAAAAGATATTTTGCAAACAAATTTTGATTACTTTTTCAAGGTGTAACCCAGTTTATTCCAGCTCTTGACTTCTACAACATACCTTCCTTCCCTACTAGTTTTTCTCTTTTTATTTGGCTCTCTATTTTAGTATGCATTTTTTGTCATATGGGGGTGCTTGGAGCCATGGCCTGAAAGTTCCTCCACATCTATGCAAAAATTTCCAGATGGTTTTGTACCAGTATCTTCAAGGAATTACAGTCCTCCTCTCTTCTCAAAACTTCTGCCAGTTGACTTCATTAAATAGCCTTCCCAATTTCTCATAATTAAGCCCCCCCCCCCCAAATAAATTCAAGTAAATATTGTTAATAGATGTGTAAGCTTGCTGTTTAAAAAAAAAAAAGAAATCCCCTCTTTCTGTAGCTTACTTTTTTTTTCCACCTGTAAGAGACTTGCATAAAACAAATGAAAAATTTAAACCCCTGGAAACTATTCCTTCTTGCCCCGAAGGCTGCTAAAATTATCACAATTATTCAAGCAGCCTTAACTGTTGACAGAAGTTTTTGTTTGTTTTATGTAGCTACTGTATTTCATTTAGAAACTACTAAAAATATAATCATCTTGGAGACCGTCTGCTTGAAATGACAGTGCACACTGGGGCTAAATTTTTAAACTTTTTTCCCCGCTTTATTCATTATCTCTCCTAAAATTGGTTACATGACAAACTCGGTTTTCAGTGCTAAGGGTTTCTTTTCTGAATTAATTTTTACTTATGTCCAATGTGCACAGAACCATTTCCAACAAATATTCATACATCGCTTGTTTCCTAATTTTTCTTCTGGGAGATTAGAGGGGAAAAGTAGGCACAGGCTTGTTTTCATATGTAAATGCTATCTCAAAACTGCAGGTTCATCATATCAAATAACTGTTCCTTTGATGAAGAAACCTTTTCCTTTTCCCTCCTCATTGCCTCTTCTGGTCTGGATTCCAGAACAAGAGGAAGAAGAACCTGAGCTGGTTGTTAGGCTCCATGCTGTACTAAGGGGCTTTTTGTTCATTTTCATTCTGTTCAAGTAATACACGTGTTTTGAAGAAGAAAAATTCCTTTGGGAGAGAATTTGGTGATAGAAGTTCCAGCACTTTGAAATATAGTTACTTGGTGTAAAACAACTCATTTCAAATGTTCCCCCTTGTTGTCTTGTCATAAAAGCTGTTTCCTTCTGGTATTTTGTATCCTCTCCAAAACACCAACACTTGCACTCAGCATCTAGAATTGAAAATGAGAATAAATTAAAAGTGGAGCTAGGATAATTAATTTGTCCTCGGCAAGGTTAGTGGGTTGGGGCTTTTTATTATTATTGTTTATTTTTATTTAAAAACAATTTCTGAAAGATGTCTTTGGTTGGCTGAGAGCCATGTATATAGGAGGTGGGTCTACTATGTTTGAAGAACTTGTGAATGCGTGTTAACATGGTCAAGGGTAAGAAAGGAAGCATAAGAGGAAGCTAACACATCAAATAACATTATTTCTGTCTCCTCTGCCAATTTATGATTTGTTTATGGGTTTGTACTACCCATTCTTAAACAGATATAAGTGCTTAACCAAAGAATCACTTCCTTTTCACTTGTTAACACAGTCATAGTAAGCTGGTACGTGCAGAAAATGTTTGCCATCTTAAGCTGCTAAAGTTTTTAGCCTTCCCTGTTATCTTTTATAATGTCGCCTGAATTTTCCAAATATCAATTCAATGTTAAGATCTTTCTGAACATATGCAAAGGTCTTCCCGATGGTCTAAATCATCTCAAGATTCATTGAAAAGGCCCATATGTGATTTATTATTTCATCTTCATGGTTTCCTTGTATTAAACATTTAATGTGAAATTCAGTATTCATGAGTTAACATCTGTTTTGTCAGAAGAAAAATAGCCGATGAAATTCTGAGTGTATTTTTTTTATATCTCCCATTTATATTCTGAATCTTCATAAAGAGACAACTTTAATGACAGCTCTTAATCTGGCAAACATCCTGTATGAGAAGAGAACAGACAATACCTCTGTTGTGTAGTAATTCATTATTATTGTAAAATGAGTCTTGTTTCAATTAGATGTCTTGGAGAATGTTGTACTTTAAGCGGGGTGCCTGATTTTAGCTGAGACAGACTGCAGAGCTACTGTAAGCGTTACTCAAACACAGGTGAATTCTCCCAGTGACGTTGTAGGTCCCAGTCCAATTGGTCCAGGAGGGGGTCTGTCAGGTCTCGCATCCAGTTTCTCACAGATGGACACACACTTGGCCTCAGTGCAGCAGAATCTCTGTACTTTGGGAAGGAAACTAATGATCAGGAATGTTTTTTCAGATGTTATAGCTGGACCCTGCAACAGCTCTTGTTAGGGATTTTTGGCAATGAGCTCCCAGCTGATCGTGGTAACTGCTACAGAGAACACACAGCATTTTTGACAAGTCACCTCTTTCCCCTGTTTTCCCTCTATTGTGCATATAGCATTAGATGGAAGATGGTGAAAATATTTTTATGGCACAAAAAAATTAGCTCTTAAGGAATAGCCACATGAGAATTAGCTATCTTCTGCAGAGTGGCTGTGTGCATGCCTGGTTTTTGGGACACAAAGTCCAAATCCATTTTCATGAATGATTTTACCATTAAACACGAAGGGGAGAAAATTTACCTGAAGTGACACTTTAAGTTCAGTTCTGGAAACCACAGAATACCTGCTGAGATTTGTTAAACACACTTGGATTCAGTTGTTTCATGCTAATGGTGTTTTATGCTTTGTTGGATTAAAGAAAAGTGCAAAGATCATTGTATTTGTCTAGTTGCTTTAGATTGAGTACTATGAGTGAAGATGTAAAAGTAATCCAATGTGTGTGTATTGTATAATTGTAAAATTACAGAATCACAGAAGGGCTGAGGTTGGAAGAGACTGGAGATCGTCTGGTCCAACCCCCTGCTCAAGCAGGACCTGAACTGTATAATAGTTTTATGTTGAGCATGGACCATACCTGAAAAAATAAACCAAAACACAAAACAGGTCATTGCTTTCTATATAAGATGGCAATTTATATCAAATAAAGATTTCAGAAAATAAAAAGGACTTTTTCACAACCTAGAATTTCATAGCAAGCCCTGTGTGGTTCTGATTCTTCTCTCTACATTTTAATTTTAATAGATAATATATAATGGTATGAGCATGAATCTTCTTTCTTTTCTTGTATTAAGATTTCATATAATCATTTTTATTTAGGATGCTTTTGCAGTTGGAGAGCTAATTCCATAAACTTATTTACTCTATTTATTCTTAATATAACCATTGTTTTTTTATTTTGCAGAGAAGTATAATTTAAAATGAAAAACTGTTGCCACATTTATCTGCTAATAGCAGAATTTTTGATCAATCTTTTTTGTTTCTTTTCATCCAGAGAGTTTGGATGGCGAGATCCAGAGCTTCCAGAAGTTATACAGATGTTACAGCATCAATTTCCCTCAGTACAGTCCAATGCTGCAGCCTACTTACAACATCTCTGTTTCGGAGACAATAAAATAAAAGCAGAGGTAAGATTTATAAATCCTTTTTTCAATGGTGATGGTGTCTGACACTTGTCACCACCAGTTATTTGTATGTACTTTTAAAAGAGTTAGAAAAGAAATGGTGTATGTATATGGAGCCATTTTACTCAAGCTTTCGCTTACTTCATTTGTTATAATTAGAGAAAGTGAAAAATGCATAAAATATTATTGTCACTAATTTTTTTTTTGTTGGGTTTTGAATACTTTGATTGCAAACCATTTAAACAGTGTATCAGTAGCTGTTCAGGAAACAGCTAGTGGTATAATCTTGATCGCACTGGAGCACATGGGCATTTCCTTAGGATTTTCAAAGAGAGATGTTTAGACACTAAATACAAACAGAGAAAATTAAGCAAAAGCATTCTGTATTGAAGCCTGGTTTAACGTATAATTGTGTGAATAGAGTTTAATTTCACTGGATTTGTAGGTTGTGCTGTGATTGTTGGTCTATGATCTTGAAATTTGGTGCAGATTGTATCTAAAATGTAATTCAAAGAGCAATATAGTCTTTGTTCTGTACCTGTAGCTGATTGGTACTTCTTGCTTGCCTGTTCCCTGTGGTTAATGGGTCCAGTTCAGCTTTTGGCACAAGTTAAAACAGAAGGAAGGCAGCTCTGAGGGATCTGACAAACGCACAGGAGTCAATTAAAATTGAATGAGTGAAGCTGTTACCAGCCCCAGCTGCCTCCCCTGGCCCTCTCAGAGATACTGCTAATCAGGGACATGTGGTGTGCACATAAATCTGTGCCTGTGCTGGCATCTTTTAGCCTGGCATGTAAAGGTAAACTGAGATCAGGCTCTGCTATTGCTTATTTGTCAGAAGTGTGCAGTGATGTTGGCTGGCTGGTGCTTCATTATCTTCACCCTCAGCACATGCTGCTCCGTGGGTCTACAGCTATAGCAACTTTCCCTTCTAGGCTTTTGCATGCTGAGGAAATTCCCAAGTGAGTAAGTGTGTGGTTTGCTGGCACGGGCAGAACTGCACTGGCTGCATACATCATCCCGAACATCTTAGAAATAATAATAAAAAAATATTTACATGAATGTTAAAGTGAAGAACGGTTGTGCAGTGGGAAAGAGAACTCTGTTACAGGTATTGCTGGAAATTTTAACTGCACAGTCTCCCCATGCTCTCTTCTCATCCTTATTCACAAATTAGTTTTTCAGTAAAAGAATTGATTAATCTCTGAGAAAGGCAGTTAAATGATTAGGGCAATTTATTCATTGTACAATCTGTGCTTCCTCCTGTTAGCTGTAGATTGAGAGCCCTTAGGTAGCTATCACATTTGATGGAAGAAGATGGTTTGATTTTCGTTGCTAACCATTTAGGGAAAAAGAAGACAGATTGTTGTTGATCTAACCCATCCCACTAGGACACTTTCATAAGCTTCAGGCTCACGAGCTGGGAGGGTGAAGGTAAGTATATAAAAAAGTAGAGCACTAGGCACCTCTCTGAGCTTCTCCTCTGAAAAAGGATAACTGATAAAATGAGAATTTCCCCCCTTCTTTTGTTATTATTCAGGGCTTTGATATATTCCTCACTCCCTAATATGTAAACTGTCTTTGGAAACAAGCCAAAATAATTTTTTTTTTTAAACAGTCCACCTTAAAATATGCTTTCAAACATCTGGTACTGTTCTAATACTTTGTGAAGGTTTTTAGGCTGAAGCATCCAACATTAGCAAACTATTTTATCTTTATCTATCTATTTACCAACCCACAGTATGTAATGATAGGTTCTGTTGTATTTAGGGGATGATTCACCAGAGCACTTAAACAGTTTCTGGGTTTGCTTATTGGAATTGGGACCTACCCAAAGGGATCCGTAGTGTGCTTAGAGTCTGGTCTGCTTGTGCTCTCCACTGAATAAGAATTTCTTGAGGAATCTTTTGCGTGAGAAGTTCAAAGTTCTGTCGCTAAGAGGATATCACAGCAGATATCCCAGATTTTTACTAGGCTTATGCCCAGCCAGAAGAACTTCTGAGGTGCCATTAAACCTTCCTGGGACAACTCATGTTAACTCTTAAGGATGTGTCTGAATTATGAGTTGAAGAAATACCTAAATAATAAGAACCGATATCAAAGTTCATCTTTCTGTGGAGCATTTGTGTTGCAGTTGTGTGTTGTGGCCAACTCTCCTCTGTCTGAGAACAACCACCTTCAATATCCCATTCCTTCTTCATGGAAAGCAGGGCACTAGTCCGACCACACTCAGTCACGGGGAAACGCGCCAGCTCAGACACAAGGGGTGCAGGGAAAAGAAACGTCGGGACACATCCTAATTTTTATTTTCCTTGCCAACTCCTTGTCAAATTAGTGATTATGAATTTTGGAAGTCCAGGTGTAAGTTTAAAATCATGAAGCCAAAAAATTCCAATTCTTTTGAAGCACAGAAAACTGTACTCTTTTACCAAAGTCCTACCTTCAACATAGCAAATGGCTTGGACTAAAGAAGAAAACTGTCCTGGTGGTCTTTCAGACCCTGGAGACAGGACAAACATAGGAATGTGTAGGTTAAATAAACTGCTGGTATTTTGTATGCCTGACAGGCATTGAGGAAAAAGCAAATTGAATTAACTGTATAATTTATTAAGTGTTTATGTGTAACAAGCACTTGAACATACAGACACACACAGAATGAATATTATTATGCAACAACTTAGTTTATTTTCTGGTTGCATTGAATTTGAAATGTAATGCAGTTCTTAAAGTTTCATCTCTGGAATTACTGATAGAAAAAATATAATGTTCATTTACCTTTATTACTAATGAGCATCAAATTGTCATACTGCAATATTGCATACTGCATATTTTATACAGAGTTTCTGGAAATAACTGTCTTGAAATACTATTTTTGATTTTTGTAAGCATGATTTATACTGCATTGCCTATCAAAAAGGAGACTCATGATCTGTCCTCTGCACCTGACCATTATCTCAATTTTCCAGTTTTGTTTTTTGTATAGTGGTAAACTTGTCCTACTCTTGTAAGAGTTTAGTGCAATTTGTGTAAAATTTCTCCTCGTGTACTTGGTAGGCTGAGGGCTTTATATTCCTTTTAAGTAGAACAGTGTCAACTAAAATTTAGATGTGAATTGGAAACAGCAGCTATGATTATTTGCATTTCTCAGATTCCTAACATCTTTTATGGTTTTATCGTTACATTTTAGTCTTCTAAAATATTTTAATTTTTCTGACTGAAGTGTGGAACACTAGGCCTTCTCTCCTCTATCGCCTCCAAGAAAAGTGGAAATACTTTATAGTAGACAACTATGAAAAAGAAATTCAAAAATGTTTGAAATATGGCTAGGGAAATGAGAGACTTTCTTTCCTTTCATGACCGTGTTCATTATGGTAGGTGTTATTTCTAAAACAAATGTTGATCACAGGTGTACTTCTGAATTTGATGATATCACTCCCCATGTACATGTATTACTACATGACCTTAAATGCCCTGCTAAGTCTTTTATGTAGCGATTCTTTCAGTCCAATGATGTCTGCAAATGTCCTTCTCTAATTTAAAGGACTTTCAAACAAAGTTGGTAACTGTGGAGATGCTCCTGGCTGGCTACTGAGTTGTCAGAAGTCATTTACCTTTTCACAAAAACAAATGCTGGAGTGAGTTGTTTTACATTTATGGTAGATATTTTATTTTTTTCCTTCCAACCCTGAACATACCTGTACAGTGATAGGTAAATGTGATAAACACTGACCATTGATAAAGATGGTGCTGTTATTTCCTGCAGGTGCTGCTGCTTTTATGCTGCTCAGAACTGTTCAGTGCTAGTCTTTGTTGAAAAGTATGATTGTAACTGCTTCTCTTAGCTGGAAGTTTTCCACAAGTGCTACTTCTGGGCTTCCTTAAGCATTGCTGACTGCAAGGCAGGCAGTACGTCTGCTGTCAGTAGCACTTTTAATTCTCTACCTTTATTCCCCGTGCTTGGTGCTTAGGTGGTCCAGCAGACATTAGAATGGATTGGACTGCTTTTGCTAGTGTTTGGTAGTTGGATTTTTCATCTCCTGTTGAGCTGTGACCAATCCTCACTGAAGGTCTCACATATGTGAAAGGGGACAGAGGGAGGCAGAAGGCTAAAGGTTGTAAAAATTACCAGACAGCCATTACAATTAGGCATCGTAATTCTGAAATTCAGAATCTCAGATTACTTCAGAGATGCATTATGTAAATTATTCTTTCATTACTGACAGTGAAGAAAGCAACTAAATGTCAAAAGGAAAGGAGGGAAGAAGTTTGGATCAGATACTTGAAGGCAAATGAAAAGTTGATCAGGCAGAAGAGCACAAGAAGGCCCTTTCAGATAGCATTTTCTCCTTAGGAGAGTGCTCTTACACCAACAATGGTGAGATTGTGCACAGAGCCAGAGTAGCTGGTCCTGGGTGCCAAGGAGGAACAGGCAGGGGATATAGGAAAAGAGAAGCATTTTAAAATAGTCCGCAGGGAACATTTCTTTAAAAGAGCACATTCTATTAAACACAGGATTCATTCTTCCACAGCAATTTTTCTTCCTATAATGACAGCTTACTCTTTTGTATGAGGTCACCATATGAAAGGATTGAATTGTGCAGTTTCACACGCCAACACCATTTTGCTCTCATGGAAAATGGCAGCCTGCCATCAGCTGCAAAGGTGTAACAGGTCACTTGGGGTTTTTGGCTCCAATGACTCCTTTCTGCAAGCTAGGAAATAAATTTTTGCCATCAAAGTCACAGCACTTGAGGTTCTAATCTCAGGAAAATCGTGCAAAGATGACAAATAAAAGAACAGTAACTACTGAACTGTCCTGCATGAAGCCTTCCCTTGCATCCATAAGGGATCCTCACTGGATCAGACAGTTTCCTCTTTATCATGGGGAGAATTTCCATATACTCATTGCACACAGTCTTACAGGAAAAATACCGGTCCAGTCATTAGTGCGTAGTGTTCTAAAAAAATTAGTGATTACACGCTGAAAGTATTTTCCAAACTTGCTGAAAAGCATCATTCACATTCATTCTGTCATTAATCCTAAAAGTTTATCTGCATCTTCTTCTGTGAGTACTTCAGAATGTGCTCAGAACCTTTTCAACATGATGCCACCACTCTTTTGTATGTCAGGCAGCATGCGTACACTATACTAACCTCTTGTTTATTGTTATTATTTTTGATATTTATGTTGCTCTTTATTATTATTAGTGAGGGCTTGTTGAATATACATCTTTCTTTCCTATTCTCTATTCTGTTACGTGTGTGATAGGCCATCTGATTGAAATGGAAAGGAAATATGAACCATATAAGACAAAATATCTCATATGATATTGTCATCATCTTCAAGGATACATTTTTTTTCTCACCTCTATCTCTTTTACATCTATAATCCACGTAACTGCAGTGTTGTAGTAACTTTGATGTTACCCATAGTACTGCTAGATCCATGAATCCATGATGGTTATGTACCCACCTTGATGATCCATCAAGGTTATGTATGCACATTTCCAGTATGGCTTTGTCCCAAGGAATGCTTACAGTTAATATGGGGTGATGGACAAAGAGTTCATGATGTTGCTTTTAGACCTTCTGGCTAATGCTGACAGAATTCTTCAATCCAACATTTGAAAGATCCAGAAAGAGGGTTGTGTCACGGCCAGGCGAAGGGGAGCAAGCACACCGACACGATGTAGGATCATACAAAGCTCCGTTTATTGT
>BJBW01002677.1:4229-18715 GCA_004320125.1 Scolopax mira | reverse complement strand
ACATTTGCCCTTGTTGAACCTCATTAGGTTCTTCTCTGCAGAGTTTTGGCTCCTGCTTTTGCAGAAAACGGCGCTGGCAATGAGTCCCTTCTCCTGGCACAAGATCAGATGCCCTCGGCTCACTCAGAGGGATGCAACACAGATGTCCAGCCTCCAGCAGGGAGCAGGCTGCAGTCTAAGCCATCTCCTCAGTTGTCAGCTCTACCACTAAATGCTCTGAGTAGTTTTGGGCATGCCATGAGCCCCAGTGCCACTGTGGCAGGCTCAGGGTTTACAGGCCAGAGGAAGAGAACACCACATCTGACCACCAGCCCTGGTCCCCAGCTGGTCCCCAGCAGCCACCAGCTCTTCTCACGCAGCGACTCGGCAGAACACACCCAGGCTTTTTTTGGTTCACCCGAAATTTTCAAAGCCAGGTAACAGTCAGGTGTCAGCACCTCACAGCCCCCAGGAGCGGGTCCGCTCAGGCTCCCGGGGGCATGAAGTCGCCTCTGGGACACGTCCTGCTGCTGGCACACCGTGCCTGGCACGGCAGCCCCCGGGGACCAGCTCCAGACCTGTTGAATTTCAATCCGCAGCATGTGTTTCATGGCAAAACTTTGGGTTTTCCCCATTTTTAAATCGGCCGGAGGGGCAGCACGTTTCCAGCCCAGCCAGGCGTCCCGAGGGGCTGCCGCCAGGA
This sequence comes from Scolopax mira, assembly GCA_004320125.1. Taxonomy (NCBI): domain Eukaryota; kingdom Metazoa; phylum Chordata; class Aves; order Charadriiformes; family Scolopacidae; genus Scolopax; species Scolopax mira. The sequence goes on along the minus strand of BJBW01002677.1, from coordinate 18,033 downwards.
CCACGCGCCCTCCCAGGAACCCCCCACAGTTCCTCCTTCCAGGAACTGGCTCACAGGCAGTGCCTGAAGAAGTGAAACCCCTGGGGCAGGAGTTTGCTTCTCACTTGATTATCATACAGCCGGGGGGATTTTTTTTAGGTTGCATAATCTAGTGCTGATAAGAAACAACCCTAGTCCTCTTTTTCCCCTTTTCTAAGCCGTTAGCACACCACACAGCAGCCTCGGCCTCTTCAGGAAGGACTGACATTTTTTCGCTCTCAAAGGGAAGAAAACCCTCCTGTTTTCAGCAGCTGCCCTCTTTTTATTATACCCAACTGTTGCACTGAACAACTCCTAACACCGAAAGCCATCAGCACTCTCCCAAAACCATCCACCACACTTTCATGTGGTTACACTAGAGCCCCTGTCCATCTGGGGGCTATTCACACACCTATTCACATCTACAACTGATCAGGTCTTCCCTCACCCTTTGTGTTTTCACTTTTTCACAGGTGGCGTTTATATGTGCAGGGCTAAAAAGCCAACGGCCCCCAGGTTGATGTCCTGCTGATAGGGACTTCCTTCTCTCCTCTCTCTAGAGCAGAGACCCATTATCCTTCCTCTTCCCCTTTGCTGGAGCCTGTTGTGGAAAACCTCCTGAGTTCTCTATGCTAGAGAAATAGGGAGGGGGAAAAAAAAAACATGAAAAGGTATCCCGTCTTATTTTAAAACTTCAAGTGAATTCCTCCTTGACCTTGCCAGTCTACTAGCATCAATTCTTAAGTGCAAAGGAAGATTATCCTTAATTCAGCACATTTAACCCATAAATACGATTACTCCCAAGGCTGTATGGCCCACATTAAAAAAGTCCAGTTCCTCCATCACCTTCTGTAGCAAAACAAAGATGAAACTTCTAGGCTACAGGCATGTAAAAAGGGGCCCTAGGTGTTTGGTTTTTTTCCTAGGCTAAAAAACTGAAGAGAGCAAACGTCAAAATAAAGCAAGCAAATAATGTAATACCTGAAAGTAATCTGTGATGAAGGATCCAAGTTCACTCTTCAGCAGCCGTCTGTAGACAGAAGGAATGCAGCCATGAAGTAACAGCCATCGCTGGTCATTTCTTACAGGTCTACCCACACTTTACTACCATCAGGCCAAAGAAACGTGACTGCGTGTGAATGTGTCATTTTGGCCACAGTTAGATTTCATTTACAGTCAGATATATATTCTACAAATGCCCACAAAGGTTATTCTCAAATTATGAAGGAATTAAACAGTTTCCCTGAAGTCCTCTATTTATAAGCCATACACCTAGAACAAGCAAAAAAAGAAAAAACCTTTACCCCCCTGAATGCACAGAAAGTTGGGAAGACAATTTGAAGTTATAAGTTATTTAGTTTGATTTTTTTTTCTGATTTTTGTTTTTAAGAAAATGCCTTTAAGTTCACTGAAAATAGCATATCTACCTAGTGCTGTCCTTCCTTTTCTCTTGGAAATAGAAGGTGGGAGAATAAGGAGAGGAGCAATGAAGCAAACACACAAGCAGAAGCTGCAGCATCCCCATGAGCAACACATTTAAAAAAAAAAAGCATATTTTTCAAGAAAGAAATTCAACAAGAGGCACTTTCAATACAGGCAGGCAGAAGCCACTCTAAACAAGAATTTCTGATAAAAACTGTTGGACCTTAAACCAGGCTGTAACAAAAGTTTGAAATTCTAATGCATATTTATATTGCAAAACTCCAATATAAAAATCAGGATTGTTTTACATCAGAAGCAGCATTAAAAAGCAAAACCCACACCTCTCAAAGTTCAGAGTATTTGCACTTTCAGCTTTCAGGAACTGTAAGCATAAATTCTGTAGCAGTAAATTCTGCCTAAAATTTAAAAGGCGCCCAACACTGCAAAACTTTACAGTTCTTTTTTACTTTTCACCAACATGAATTATAAACAAGAGTGCTTGAAAATGGCATTTGAATCAGGGACCATCTGGTTCTCAGGCTGGGGCTGCTCCTACCAAACTGCACCACTTAGTCCTCATCTTTGCTGAAAGTCACTGCTGAGAACAACCTTCCTCCACGGCCTTTTAGTGACGCTTGTTCATTTCTTCACGTGCCAACGCGTCTCTGCTCTCTCTTTCAGGGTGGTTCTGTTCACCCCACCCAGCTCAAAGCACATTTCTGTTTCTGTGAGATTGATAAACCAGATAAGTCTATTCACCAGAAGATCTTCCACTGGCTTCTGCAGAATCCAGGGGGCTCTCTACCAGCTGATGGAGAAGACCAAGGCATGACTTTGTGCAGGCAGACCAGCAACCCGAGGCTTGCACCCTAGAGAGAACCTAAGGGTCTCCTCCTAGTCACGGCCAGGTGATTCCTGAAATCCCATCACAGAATCACAGAACTGGAGGGACTGGAAGGGACCTTCAGGGATCATCCAGTCCAATCCCCTGCCAAAGCAGGTCAACCCAGAGCAGGATGGACAGGAACACATCCAGGTGGGTTTGAGTGAGGAGATTCCACCACCTCCCTGGGCAGCCTCTTCCAAGGCTCTCCCACCCTCACAGGAGAGAAGTTTTTCCATGTGTTGAGATGGAATTTCCTGTGTTCCAGTTTGTGCCCATTGCCCCTTGTCCTGTCCCCAGGCACCACTGGGAAGAGTCTGGCCCCATCCTCTTGCCACCAGCCGTTTAGATATTGATCAACATCAATGAGATCCTCTCTCAGTCTGCCCTTCTCCAGCTGAACAGCCCCAGGGCTCTCAGCCTTTCCTCAGTGAGAGGATATCAAATCACAGCAAAATAAGAAATTGGTAGCAGCAATCTAGAACACAGTGTTGCCCCCTGCTCTTCTCCTGGTCCCATGGTTACAAACTCTCCCGTGTTTCCCACCACCAGACAGGTAAGGGCTGTGCAGGCTGGGTCTCTTAAGGCCCTGCCTTTGCAAATTGCCACCAAGGAGCTGAATGAGGGAAATGCACGAGCTCGAGCTGATGGCTGAGAAGAGTCAGGCACCTGATGGGCCTGGCTTTGTGCCCCGTGTCAGACTGGAGGTGCACAGAGACACCCTTGGGAGCCACATCAGGAGTGCGGGGGAGAGGCTGAGGTGAGCACAAACACACACACACACACACAAGTGTGGGGGGAGAGGCTGAGGTGCACACACACATACACAGACTCATGGCCTCGGCTCCTCAGATGGGCATCAGCTATCTGCCTGAATGTGAAGGTGGTCTATTTAGGGAATGACATTTGGAGATGGAACCAAAGCCCAGGGCACCCACAGGGACATTAATCACGTTTCAAGGTGAGTGCTTCCCAGTGGAGCCCTAGGAAGGGCATTTCCCCTCCCACCATCAGCGCACAAAGAATTTCCTGCTCTTCGCCCGCCTCTCGACGGTCTAGATCCACCTCAGGAACTGACATGAAGAAGACATGGTCCAGCCACCGTGGTATCCACCCCAGCACAGCTCCTCCTGGAGAGCCTGCCTGTGCTGGGCAGGGAAAGCAGGCAGCAGCCCAAAGCTGGTCCCCACGCCTGCGGGGGGCTGTGGGTTAGGGTATTTCCAGAGTCTTACCACGTTTCTGTTTCTTTTCACCCACAGAAATACTCATCCCGTGGAGGATTAAGACTGTTGGAAGTACCTAAACCTCACCTGAAGGCTTCTGACCTGAGCACACCAAGACACCATTAACGCACGGGACGCTGCCCTCCCTCAGCTCTCAGAAGGAATTATATTAAACTTTCACCTCTGGGACCAGCCCAAGCAGTACAGAGTCTCGTGCCCTGCGAGCTGCATTTCTTTTGAAAGTAGGGAAAGGGGTAGTTTACTCTGCTGCTTAGCACATGCTCAGCCTGAACCATGTGCCATTTGAGTCTTGGCACTTGGCAAAAACACCACGGGGATGCAGGGGGAGCACATAACAGGAGAAGCGGAGGTCGCTGGGGCAGCATCCCTGGTGAAGGAATGAGGATGGAGCAGGAGAGAGAAAGGCAGGAGACACTACACCCAAAAGCTCTGACAACACTCCTCTTAGCAGCAGCTGGAGCCAAGGGAAAAGCACATTGCTGCTGATCTACACTGCAGCCCCGTCTAGTGCTAACCAAGCTTTCCAAATAATCAGAATGAAACCACAGATAATCATGAAACCTGCTTTAAAAAAAACCAAATAATAAAAAAGATACTTTTAATCATCACGAGCATCAGTGTTAGAAAACGTCTGTTAGGCTTTTAAGGTTTTTATCTCTAGGGTTCTTATTTTCAGGTCTTGCTCTGCAATTACCACATGAAGATTAAGCTTTTAAATGAAACACTGTGTTTTGCTTTCATTTTATGCACTCCGTGGTCCTGAGAAGCTTGGGTTTAGAAAACAGATGTTACTACCATCGTGAATGCCCTGATAAAACTGTGTAAAAAAAACAGCCAGAAGAGGTAAACTCTCTAGGAGGAGACGAGACCCTTATAATCCAAGCCAAGACAGATCCTGTCCTTGTCAAAACTACACATCCACACAAGCCAGGGAAACATTATCCAAGTGCCCCGTGCCATTCACCCCATCTAAGAGCAAAAACCAAGTCAGCCCGAAACCCCAAAGCTGTGCTCAAGCTCCCTCCAGTCCCTGTTCCTCCCACCAATATCCTCTGACTACAGTTCTGGAGGGGAACCAAATCAAGCAAACATCAAACAAGCAGCAACAACAATCCCTTTTCAAGCATTTCAGCAACCTACCTGATATTTTCATTGAGGGTGTAAAGTTCATTGCTCTGCAAGCCTCCCCCTTTGAACACGTTTATCACGGCTGTTTGAACGCTGCCAAAACAGAAATGAGACAGTACAACATCCATAAATAACAGGCACCGGTGTGACAACACAGAGCACAACGTGCCAAAAGTCGAGTGGCTCTAATGGGGCACGGAGGGTAATTGCACTTAAACACTTCCACTCTTTCTCTCCTGGAAATCATCACTCTCCTTTACCTCCACCTCTCCTGGGAGACAGAGCAGAACCAACCACACGTTGTGCCCAGAGACAGCGAGGGAACACTGTTCCAGGGACACTCCTCACAAATAAGGGGTTCGCAGCAGATCTGTCTTTAACAGGACTCTTTAGGAGATCCTTCTCTGGAGACATTCAAACCCCACCTGGACACGTTCCTGTGGGACCTGCTCTGGCAGGGGGTTGGACTGGGTGATCTCCAGAGGTCCCTCACAACCCCATAGCATCCTGTGATTCTGTGATCTCTGAGGTGTGCTGCAGCTACCTGCTCTAAAGAGATGTAGGTTTTTGGCAATATCTGCCAAACACATCCCACTGCATTGTCCAGTGATGCTAGCAGGAACCACCCGCTCTGCAGCCTCTGGCAGGACCCTGGCTGTGCTGGAAGACACTCTGCAGCCAGTGTCACCTCGGTCAGACCCAACCTTAAGCCCTGTCACTGTTTGTAAGGTGCTGTTGGAGGATCTTCTGACTCATCTATCTCTCACCAGCACAGAGGAAGTCACAAGTGACAGCACACAGGATGGCTCAGCAGGACTAAAGGCTTGCCATGGCTAACAAGAGGAGGTGGCCTTCCCTTAACGGGCACTCCCTTCTGTGGGCCAGTTCTGGCATCTGCCCTCTTCACAGACCTCAGCTCACTGCCCTGGCACAAAATGCCAATGTTTTTGCCGGGATACTTCCGTGTGACACCAGCAAACCCAGCAAAACCAGCAAGAGAAAGGGGTCTGAGGAGCACAGAGATGGTGCAAGGTGGCAGAAGGGAAGGTGGGAACATCCACTTTGGGTAGCAGCAGACCATTAGATGGGGTCAGGACATCTCACTCTTCACCCTGCCCATTGTTTCTCCAGTTGCAGTTGCCATATGACACGCAGAGTCAGCTGTCAATAGGAAATGTTGGGTAGAAGCCACAAGCTCAGCAGTTGTCAGAGGAACTCGACTGCAGTAAAAGCTTCATAATATGCAAATAAATGTCTTTATTTGCGTTAAGAAACTGGCCTTTATTACAGTAATAGGAATGCATTTTCCTAAATGGTACTTAAAAGATGCAACTGTTAACAAAGAGCAATTGTGTTTTACTTCGAGACAACATCGACCAAAACTGAACACAAGGCTGAACACTACTAAGTCTAATTTTTCACTTCCAGACTTTCAATGCTGACAAAGCTTGTGAATGCCAAAGATTCATGTGTGCTGATAAATAAACCCACCCGGGAGGTCCCGCTGACCTGTTCCAGGCAGAGTTGGAGCTGAGCTGCAGAGCCTGCCGGGCTGCCTGGAACCGCGGCAGGTCACTGAGGACCGGGGAGCTCATGAAGCGAGGTCGGGGCCTTCTGAACGAACCCATCTTGTGGATCTGGAGAGCAAAGGACGGAGCTACAGTGAAGCCTCCAGTCATAGGGTCAGGTGGAATGGAGCAAGGCCAACAGAAAATCTCTTCTCTTGAAGGTCCAAGAGTCAATCTCGGTGATGTCAACGAGTCTTCAAGCCCAAGGACTCAGCCTGCAGCAGAAACAAAGAGCAGCCTTGGACTGCTGTGGACTTCCCCACAGCATCAGGTTGTGACATGGACATGCCTTGCAAGATGATGAAGGAATTGAAGCAGTCCTGCAAAGCAAAGAGAAAGGATAAGATAGAGAAAGGATTAACATTAACAGCAACTTTGGGCAAATCTTCTGGAGTTCTTCAACAGCGGCCACCTTTCCCATCTTGCCCCTTAAATACCGACCCACCACGGCCAGCCAGAAATACAACCATGGCCTTTCCATTTCAGTTAGCACAAATGCAAGAACAGAGGTGCCTAATCTCCTCTGCCAGAGGCACTTCACAAATACCTTTAAATACAATTAGCCATTCAGCCTGTGTAAAAATTTTCCTCTTCCTCCAGTTTCTAAAGAAAAGATGACCAAAGACAATGCTTTTTCTATTTTTTTTTTTGAGAAGTGTTGTGTAAGTGAATAAATCCACTCATTATCAGTCCATTACAAAAAGGATACAATAGGGAGCTTCTGCAAAAGTGGTCTGACAAGCAGATATTTTGAGGGTAAGCAGGACTTTTATGTTTGTTTTGTTTTCTACAGAATGAGAAATAATTGCTAGGCCAAATAGAAACTTATTTTCCACTATGATCATCATCTCCATAAAGATGAACATGTAGCCCCAAGCAAACCACAGAAACAGAAGAAGTTAGCTGGAGAAAAACCACAGAAAAACTTTGGCAAAGCTTCTGTACTTCACTATCGTCACACTTCAGATGGATACAAGCAGTAGATGTAGCTGGCATTTTGGAGAATGGAGGAGAAACGGGAGAGAAGGGCGGGGGGGGGGAAACAATCTAAAAAAAGTTGTGTAACTGAGCTGCACGTGAAAGATGTCAAGCAAAATCTTCTTTTTTTCCACTACATCTTCAGCAGGAGGTGAAAAGAGCCAAAGAAATTTCGTGCATCTGTACAGCGCTTCCAATGTGACTAATGCTCAGCTTCAGCAAACTCTTTCCACTCCCCAAACCATAATTAACTCTTTTACGTGTAAGAGAGACCCTTTCTTCCCAGCCAGCCCCGTTTCACCCTCAGCTCACTTCGCCACCCCCCCATCTCCACACAGTCATGTGGAATTCTGGTCAGACACCACAAAGCCCTCTCAAGCCCTTGCTGCGCTCAGGAAGTTCAAGGAGAAAACACAGAGGAAAAAAAAACCACAACAAACAACTAATTTTTTAGGCACTGAAATACGCAGCGCTATCATTCTTGGTGCTATTCAAGGAATAAATACAGCTGTTATTCCCCCACAAGCTAAATACAGTGCTCACAGATCCTCGTGGAACTGGAACATGGCTACAAGTACAACTTCTTTCTCTCTTTAGAGAACTCCTGGCTATCTTCAGAGATGACAAAGCCCAGGCAGTCTTTCATGACACGAGCTTAGCTTTGACTGTCGTTACTAAGAAGTGCAGAAATCTGTTGATTCTGTGGCTGTTGCATTCCAGTTTTAAAACGGAAAAAAAAAAAAAGTCATAACTTTTAGAAATTAAGAGTAAGTGTAAACTAATACAACCAAATCAGCAGGGTCCTCTGTGTGCATTTAGAAGTAACAGATCATTTGACATTGCCCACACCTTCTCAATCTACCAGCCAACTTCTCTACTGGCAAGTGCAACCACATCAGAAATCAACAGAGGAATAAAGCTACAGCCCCTTGGAGAGCCCAGGGCAGACTTTTCTCACCACGTACCAAAGGTGCCCAGGAGACAAACTGTAAGTATCAGATTTTTCTGCTGCAAAACAAGTGCTCGTGCCAATGTTTGTCATCTCCAAGTTCCAAAGCAGGACAGCTCGCTTCCCTCAGCAGTGCAGGGGACTTTGACACAGCGAAAACAGCATATATTTTTCAGAGCTATAAAATGCAATATAAGTGTTACTTTAGATCAGTTGTAGGCATTTAAGAGGGCTGGGAAGCAGTGGTTAAGATGCCTGTGCTAGCCCACAAGCCTCCTCCTATCGCTATTCCAGGTGCCATAAGTGCATCTTTCTCCCCGGCCATGAAATCATTCTATAAAGCTCCGTTTATATTAAGTTGAAACCTTATATTCAGAAACGTAAATCAGGAGAACAACCTCTGTGCTTTACTATACATAGAGTTAATGATTTGTGTAGGGAGTTCTTTTGCCTGTTCTGTGCAAGCGGTGAAACACCATGATCAGGAAAGTCTCTCCTGATCCCCAGCAGCCTCCAAACTGTGGTGTTACATGGGACCCCACAGCCACGTTCCCCACCAGTTCTCACCGAGGGAATGGGTTTGCTTCTGCTCACGGAAACACACACATTCGTTTCCTTCATCTCTGTTGAAGTCACAGATAATAACATGCTCTGGTCTGCAAAGAGCAGATAAGACCCCCCCCCTTCCCCTTCCTCCCTCACTCCCAGTCTGCAACCCCCTCTTGCTGTCATGTCAGCCTTACTTTAGGTTCTCATCAGGAATTTAAAACAAGATCTTCAGCTTTAGGACCATAATCTTTTTTTCATTTCTTAAGGATTCAAAGATACAAATCTCTCCTCTCTTACCTAAGATCGCTGTCAAACAGTGGACACAGCAAGCTGTTCTGAAAAAAGGCTCACCACCAAACAGTACCCAAACATAACTGACCCTCTTGTGATCAGAACTGGAAATGCTGAAGCCTGTGAGAATGGCCATCCAACAGTCTACTTAAACTATTTTTCAGGGTTTCATAAAGCTCAACGTAACTTTTGGCACAAGTCACCTGCAGGTTCTGGGCACCTGAAGGGACACCAAAGCACCCAAACCCAACCAAACTCCTCCCCTGGAGCAGATTTTCCTCTCACAGCAATATAGCCTTTAAATGCTGCATTCACAGTTTGTTGGCAATGTCTGTGGTGTGCATTCTCCAGGGCGCAATTTTTTTTTGGCCTTTTACCGAGAGAAACTACCCTTGTGGCAAGAAAGGCATGAACGTAGTTATAGGTTAGTAAGAAGACCTCATAGTATTAGGGCAATTTTAGCTATTGGAAATGAATAGTATTTAGCAAAATGCTGAGGACAGCAAAGAACAATTTTCCTCTTCAGTTTGCCATGAGAACTCACAGAATTACACAGAAATATTCAGAAACAGATATTGTCCTCCTGGATGCCTTCAGTCCAAGCTCCCTCACATCTACACTCCCCTCTTCCTAAGATTAGAGTGTTTTAGAAGACTACAAAATAAAACCTGCTTCTAATAATCATGGTCTTGTTATTCATCAACCACAGAAATAGAAAAAGCTTTAACAGAGAAGCGATTTTTATTTTTCCCCTTTTATACAGAGAGAGGATATACTGGGGTGCAGCATGTTCAGACACCAAGGAACACCCTCCCCATTGACTGTGAAAGACACGAAGACCTTGAGACTGTGTGTGAGATACAGCCACACCAAGATAATCCTCTCACCACCACGTGCTCCAGCTGCTAGGACAATGCTCTGCATGGCACCAGGGCATTTCAGACCGCTGGCCAGATGATGTATCCTAAAACACCCTCCTCATCTCACTCAATGACCCCACGTCTCCTTTGTGGCAAGAAGCTTGATATAAGTCAGAGAGATAGGTATTGCTCTTCCTTCCCTTCAGCTTCAGTCTTACCCCCCAGCTATTTTTTTTTTCTTCTTACCCTTGATTATCATCTCAAACCGTAACTACCAAAACCCTCTAGATATGTAACAAGGGAGCCATGTCATCGGTGCAAAACCCAGGTCTTCGAGCGAGCAAGCTCTTCAGAGCTGGAAGCCAACGTTCTTGGCCGGGGGGGGGGGAAGAAGGGTGATGAGTCAATCTGACAACACTGCAATTTCATCCACTTGTAATTCATCACATCTGAGTAAACATTTTTAGGATTAATCGGAATCTTTAAAGAGAAGAATCAAGCATGGAAACAAATCCTCTTCCAGGCATTTAGACACAGGCATTTATAAAAACATTACAGTCATTAAACTAGGAATTTATCGCTTGCTCTCTGCTACCCCTGAAAACCATCAGAGAAATCATTATAAAATGATTTCATGAAAAGACCTTTCCCTCCCAACAGACCATAGTACATCTGAATATCTGGAGGAAAAGCAGGATCACGCAACATACCTAGACATCTTCTCTCCCTCTACTGAAGGCAGAGAAAATTGGCAGCAATTCCTCCAAATTATGAATCTTCATTATAATCGCGAGCCAAACAAACAAAAAGCCCATGGCAACTGAAAGTTTACAATAAAGAACAGATTATTTTAAATTCCTCTGATGCCTTCTCTCAAGACCCATAGCAATAGATGCTGATGGAAGTGACGAGAACTTGCACCAATACTTCTTCATGTCAAAAAGCCAGAAGTGAAAAAGCAACTTTAAACCAGTTGGTAAGGGTAGGAAAGGGAGAGGAGAGAAATCACAGGATTCTCAAATCATCCATTTCCCAGCTCTCCTGAAACAGAGCAGCAGAGAATGAGGGGTTAAACAGATGTTTTCACATTTAACCTTTTTTAAGTGGTAAAAAATCATCCTCTTTGTGAAGAAAAATAATCACTTGACCATCTTCCCCTCCTTTATATGTTTTGTGGGCTGGATGATGCAGTGCTACAGAGATTAGGGGCCTGGAACATCTCCCTTATGAGAAAGGCTGAGGTACTTGAGGCTTTTTAGTCTGGAGAAGAGAAGGCTGAGGGGGGATCTGATCAACACCTATAAATACATAAATATCAAGAGGATGGGGCTGGTCTCTTTCCGGTGGTGCCCAGGGACAGGACAAAAGGAAATGAGCACAAACTTGAATATAAGAAGTTCCACCTAAACATGAGGAGGAACTTCTTTCCTGTGAGGGTGGCAGAGCCCTGGCAGAGGCTGCCCAGATTGATGGTGGAGTCTCCTTCTCTGGAGACATTCAAACCCACCTGGACACGTTCCTGTGGGACCTGCTCTGGCAGGCGGTTGTACTGGATGATCTCCAGAGGTTCCTCCCCATCCCATGGCATTCTGTGATGGAACAAACTGTGAGATAAAGGCTACTGTAGGAAATGAGGCTTTTTTTCCCCACTCTGAGCTAAGATGCAGACTTATTTCTGGTTCTAGACTGGCAGCACATGGCAGTGATGAGTCACTGCTCCCTCCTGAATGTCTTTACCCAAAGATCCTCCTGCTGTGGAGTGGGGAAAGACTATTCGTGTGCCAAAGAAGGGCTGACAACATCATTTCATTTGTCTGTGGGTTCAGTTTCACTGCTGATGCCAGCTGACTTGCAGCAGTACTGCTCCCCCCAAAATGAGCAGAGTTGAATCCCATTGCTGATTTGGCTGAAAAATATAATTGAAAGAAAAGCTAAAGTATTCAAACTACTTCCTCTGACTTGTGCTCATCAGGTCTGACGGGGGAGGTGCTGGGGGCAGGTCACCAGGATGGGGACTGGAATGGAAATGCATTTTTTGGGACTGACTTCCTCCTAGTATCTCTTAAAGCTCCCTGAAAAGCTACCCTGAGAGAACTTTACTGTTCTCGTAGGGTGAAACGGACCCCGAAGGATCTGGTCTTGTGTGTAACTAGGCAGTTTTAAATATCTTAGCAGCAGCTAACTGTGTCATGTAATATTGAGCTGTGATAAATTGACTTAAGAGTTTTCCATTTCTTATGCCACAGCTTAACAGGAGCTACTAAGATAGTAACAGGAGCTACTAAGATAGTTCTTAAATTAAATTTTCCATTGCTTTAAGAGCTCTGGCTGTTATGTTGTGTATATTTTATACACAGAAGCACATTTTTTCTAAGGACTGCCTGTTCAAGACTAAAATGGAGTGGAGCTTTTGTAGTGAGATACATATACCTTTGTGGTCAACTTGCCTTGCTCACAAGTCTTTTTCATCAGCTCCTCGTGCAAATGACCATTTTTTTAGCTCCAGGAGTTGCTAAAGGAATGTTTAGGAAACGGATGGGCTTTAGGCAGTCTTTCTCTGCTGCCAAATCATCATCGTACCGGAGTTAGTGAGTCTGGTTTGTATTTGAAAGAGGAATGTAATTCCTGTAAGGGTTTTGCTGGGAACTCGGAGATTTGTGATTATAAATCTGCTGCTTTAGCAACCCTATTCTATACACCAGCCACCTCCTTGGATCGGAGTCTGGGTGTAAATGCCAGAGAGTTGGGACTTGTAATATTTCCTGCAGATCTGTCTTCAAGCAATGCTTCGTGCTCCAGGTTTTCCAGTACTGACTTTCCAACTTTTTGCCATGAACTGGTCTGATTGATACCTTCCTGCAGCTGAAAAGGGGCACTGTGTACTCTCTGCTCAGTAGCCCAGCAGGGCTCCAGGGGCTTTTGCTGTGGGTTGGTTCTCTGGTGGTCGGCTTAACCACAGCAGGGAGCAATCCTGTGACCGCAGAAGGTAAGAGGCTGGGATTTGGAGGAACAGGGTATATCGGCACTTGGGACTTCTCTGGGGCAGCTGTAAGATTTTTCAGATAAGCTCCCTTCATTTTCATGCTGTCTGACCATCATGGTTGTGGAGAACATTTTTGAAATACAAAATGAGTGTTGATAAATCACTGCATTACCTTCCTGGTTCTGCAAACAGCCTGAAACAAAACCTTTGGAAATGATGAACTCTTTCTTTTCACTCTCTGGGGGGCTGGTAATCTTGAAACTCACAGGGGGGGAAATGGGAATGCTGGCTGTTTCAGAGCTAACCCTTTAGCAGAACTGCCTGGTTTGGGCACATTGGCTCCTCCCGAGGCAGAGAGACCCTGTCCCTTCCTGGGTGCTGTCGCCTCTCCCAGCACCCACGGGCTGCAGATGCAGAAAAGCAGATGCCCAGAGCTGATGCCTCTCCAGCCCGATGCCTGGTGAGGGAGCTGGGAGGTGAGGATGGCAAGTGGGCTCTATTTCCGTATTTTCTCATTTAATCCAGAGGGAGCGTTGATACCCTCAAACCAGAAGCAAAGCTGTTGGAAAGTCTCCAGCCTGCTGTGGTGGAGAGCCATGGGAGGCAGCAAGTACTGACTCTGGGCCATGCCCAGACAGTTGTGATTAACAGGGTGAAATTCAGTTGGCAGCCGGTCACCAGTGGTGTCCCTCAGGGCTTGGGCCAGTCTTGTTTAATATCTTTATTGATGATCTGGATGAGGGGGTTGAGTGCACCCTCAGTAAGTTTGCAGATGATCCCAAACTGGGTGGGAGAGTTGATCTGCTTGAGGGTAGGAAGGCTCTATAAGAGGGACCTGGACAGGTTGGATTGATGGGCCAAGGCCAATGGGATGAGGTTCAACAAGGCCAAGTGCCGGGTCCTGCCCTTGGGTCCCACCAACCCCCTGCAG
>BJBW01002676.1:293-183769 GCA_004320125.1 Scolopax mira | reverse complement strand
AAGAACTCCCAGGTCTTTTTCCTCAGAGCTTCTCTCCAGCAGGTCAGCCCCCAACCTGTCCTGGTGCTCGGGATTATTCCTCCCCAGGTGCAGCACACCCTACACTTGCCCTTGTTAAATTTCATTAACTAAGATTTTTCTCAGTACTGGCCTATAAAACCCCTATTTCTCCATGAATTTATAACTCTGTCATAAAGATTCTCTGGGATTTGGGCTTAATCAGCAAAGAGAATGTGACTGTATCAAATTCTGCTCAATCTCTTCTTTGGAACAAGGGAGAGATTAAATGTTCACAAGTTCAGAAACACAATGTTACATTGGATATTAAACATAGTCTTAAAAATAACACTTAAAAATAATGTCAAGGCCATTGGTGCCTGATGTTATTCCCATGTTTTTTTCCTTTGAGTTTACTGTCAGCTGTGCGTCAACTCTAACAAAGTACAATGCACTGAGCCCTTATTCAATAACACAGCAATTGCCAAAAATAAATATACAGAAGGGCACATCTCAGTAGCAGAAACAGTAACCCCTACTTCTTCACACTCAGCCCTCCTCTTTCCTGGACAAGCATCCCACGATCCTGCAAAGCTCACAAGACTTGAGCAAAAGAGTAAAACACACGTGGTGGTTTGTTCCCAATTTATATTTACTTACCACATCTGTTACCAACATGCATCTGTCCTACACCACAAGACTGCTGCGGCTCTGATAGCTTGAGAGACTTTCTGGCCACTTCATGGTCCATGCCAGAGACACGAACACGGAACTGGTCCCTGCTGACTGTCTTCCGTAAGGTTCGAATGGTTTTACGGAACCTCTTTTCAGTCTTTTTCCGAGCACAGCGTGCATCACAGGTGTCTGAAAAGTACCAAGGGTGAAAGCTGCTATAAATGACCATGCATAAAAATCCACCCAATTCAAAAGACCAACCAATGCAAATCACTGAGAAAGCAACTTCTGTGAACAAGTTTGAAATTCTGAAGGACAACACCACCAGGATATAAGAAAACTAATCAGACCACAAGACTTTAATCTATGGGCAGCTTTTTGATCTTTGAAACTATCCCCATCCCTCACTCTTTTTGAAACAGTAAAATTCATTTTCAAAACAGGAGATACTTTTTATTATCATTTTGCATACAGATAGAAGTGAAAAATACAGAAATTAAGGAGCAAACAGCAAGAAGCTTCGAACCGCACCTTGGATTATTTTCCAACCAACCTGTTACCTCCTTTTGGCTTGTTTCAAGCTCAAAGTCCGCAGTGATAAAAATTTCTCTAGTCGCTGTCAGACTACTGAGGTCTCCATGAACTTTCTTGCCAGAGCTGCATGTTAGGTTTACATAGTGGAAGCTCTCCATTACTGAATTATGTCTCTCTGTATGAACAAAATTAAAGGAAGCAAAAAAGCTTGTCCAGCTACGTTATTGAACATTTGCTAGCACTCAGTGCAATAGGTTGTCATGAAGAGTTAAAGGGGAGCAAACAATCAGCTCCCCCTGCCAGGAAACAAACAGTTTGGCCAGTTTCTCAACCGGTACACCCTCGCATAGAATCACACCCCCAGTGCACCTACGGAGGTACCGTGGGGCTGAGACTGGTGCTGCAGTGGGTCTGCTGGGATGGGAGCTTGGCTGCAGGGCTCAGCCCCCTTCCCCTGGGTCTGTCTTGCTCGCAGGCTCTGAGGAACTGCCTTCATGCTGTGTGAAGCATCTTAAAACCATGACGCTGCCCACACCAGGCAGCCTACTTGACAGAAAAATTTGGCACTCATATGAAGCATGTGAAAAACGTGTTAGCTTATAATGGTGTTTAAATTGAGTAGTGGCTGTGTACACAGGACATTTGGAGACCATTTTCAAGGTTTCCCTGGGGAAATAAGATTTATTTAAAGAAAACACATGGAATAACCTTTTGTTCTCGAATGTAACTCTTCAGTGAGCATCTAGTGCAGTTTCTCACTGTTACTCTTCTAATGACAAACAAACTGACATGTTGATTCATCATATTGTTTAGATACTTCTTCCTCAACCTTTTTTTTTTTTTTTTTTTTAAGATGTACTCCTAGTTTTCTGCTGACTTTGTTAACTCCCAGACTATGCTTTCTGCCTTGGAACACATGGAAGAGCTGACCTCACTGTGTCCATCTGGGGCTGCTGAAGTATTAAAAAAAAAAAAAAAAAAAAAGAGGAATAACCCTTTGTCAGTAGAGTCATAGAGTCAGCATAAAAGGCCAGGAGACTCTTCACTGAGGCATTAGACAGCAAGGAGCAGGTGAGAAAGGAAAGAACAGAAAGAAGGGACAGGAAGAGAAAGGAAAGGAAGAATTCAAAAGAATGAAAAGTATGGTTGATTTTACTGAGAATTTACTGCCAGTGGTACAAATAAAAAAGAAGAAGAACTTTTCCAGCAAGACTAAGGATGTCACAGGGAAGTCCTGTGATCTGAAGTAACCATTGCAAGAATCATGGCTGGGAAGAAGTATGATTCACAAGGTCAGAGGGAAGCAGAAAGTTTGCAGTCCTTTATGCTTTGCTTATGGTATACTTCTTATCTTAAGATAAGCACTTAGCCCCTGAGCTATGGCCCTAAACTGCTTACCTGCATTTTTATATTCATACCTGGTATCATCTGTTCCAGACCTTCTTGAAACATCTCAGTCTTTTTCAAACTACATTTTCCTTCATTTAATTTAAAGGTTATGCTTATCTTGATGGCTGAAGTATCTTCAGAAAGAAACAACGACATGTTATTTTTAAAAAGGAATAGAAAATTTAGATAACTCTAATGTCACATCATAATGATGACATAAAAAATATGCTGATATAAAACAACAAAAAGGTCATCAGAGAAAACCTAAAGAGATGCCAGCTTCCTCTTGCTGTGAAGATGGTTCACAACTAGAGTTGGAATAAGTGTGATAGATTTTATTTAAATTAAAATTAAAATTTTCTTTAAATTTAAAAATTAAAATTAATTTTAATAAAATTTAAATTAAATTTAAAATAAAATTTTGTTTAAATTAAATTAAAATTTATCAAATCTAGATCTGCTAGATCAAATAAAGGCTTGCTGTAATCAAACGAGATACTCCAAACCAGTTCAGAAAGGAGTTTATGTCTATGATAAAAGAGCACCTCTTAACTCTTTAAACACTTTCTAAACTTGACTGTCCAACAGCTCAACATAAGCATATTATACGTTGCCAACACTGCCCAGTTTGGATGTCTAGAAAGATACATGTCACTCCTGGCCTAGCTGTTTATTTCACTACTGAACTTTTCCTCCTTCCTTATTTTTAAGTCTTAGTTTGAGTGATGCTGATGAAGCAGTACAAGGGGAATTTCCTGCTGTAATCATGAACTGCAACCACAAGGGAAAAGAAGAAGGGTAAACAGAAGGGAGTATAATGGACAGGGAAAATAGAAAGTCAACAGCAACACCCTTATTTCACAGTTATCTATTAAAAGAAATCAGTCAAACCATGCAACAGTAGATCTAGTGATTACCCAGACAGCTGGATGCGTTTGTATTTTGCTGCTTTTTCTTAAGCTGAGATGACCTGCCACAGGTGAGGCTGTAGGCATCTTGTGTTCCTAACAGACAGACCATAGAGATAGTAAAGACACAGGCACTGTGCAGAGACTAAAGACTCATGTAGTATAAAAGACATTTTCAATTCGTTGATCAGCTCCATCATCTTCACCTCTTTCAATAATGTTGTTCATAAAATAATCTACATTAGAACTTGTCTCTTCCTAAGCAATTAAAAGGGCTCAAAGAAAAGCAGCATCTGTCCCACAAGCACTGTCTGAGCCTGCATGCTGTGTCCTGTGGGATGGAGGGGCTGTGCAGGCAAAATCCCGGACCCCACGCAGGGCTGGAATGCCTTCGCCCCATTCAGCAGCAGCTCTCAGGGCCAATTAAGGGATGGCCCAGGGAGCACGGAGAATTCTGCCCTGTCCTCCCCAGCTTCAAAAAGACAGTTGTCATGAGGAGAGAATCTGAGGGCAGAGTGGTTATAAAAGACAAGGAAAGGGGGGCTTTTCTTGGGACACTGGCAGGGATATAGCCCTTTATCTACCGTGAAAGAGGAAAGGTCCCTGTTGATTGCCTACTTTTTGGGGTTTCCATGAAGGTGAGACAGTTTGCTACTCTTACACTCTCTACAAAATCATATAACGTATTTATATTGTTTTTGACTTACCAGAAAATACCTGGACATCCGAAAAGCAGCTTAAGAAGCATCTATCGCTCCCACCACTCTTAATGCAGTGCAGCAATACCTTGGGTGACATATTATCAGGCAAGGGACCCTTTATCTCTAAACAGGATAAAACAAATACTCACAAGAGAAGTAAAACATCTACATACACCTTACTAATAAACTGGCATGCAGCCGCCTTTGTTTAGCTGGTGCCTGAGAGCATCCATGCAATTCATATGCTGTTTAGACAGAAAATGAAAGCAAAATAAAATCACTGGAGGATCACATAACCTAAATAATTTCCTTCTAGGTAAAGCTATCATTAGCAAACCCTCTCATGCAGGGAAACAAAAGGAAAAATAGCAGAAAAATTAGCTAGGTAAAAGCACAGGAAAGAAAGCATCAAAATCCCTCAAAGTATCTCCTGTTTTTGGGGTTGTTTTTTTGCTTGTTTACCAGTTTCAACATCAGTACCATCATGCCTGGCTAAAAAGTAAGATGGAATACTGTGAACGATGACTTATACCACTCAACTGGACAGATCAAGATTTTCAGATTTGACTATAACCACGTGGCCATCAGACACATCAGGAGCAGAAATGTATTTACTGGGCACCTTACCAACACAATCCTTTTTATTCCAGTGTAATCTGTAGTTAGAGTGACACAGGCATTCATAGTCTCCTGGTGTGTTCACACACAGCTGTTGGCAACCACCATTGTTGACACTACATTCATTAATATCTGCAGAGTAAAGGTAGAAACACTTTCAAAAAGTTACTCTCACCAAATTTCTGTACTGTAACTCCACTAGGTAAACACGTACACAAATACTGCTTAATAGAGTTTGGAAAGGATTTTAGGAATGCTATTTGCACACCCACCTTGAAACAGCTCTGTTTTCATGGAAAACCTTTGATAAACGTCAAAACAGATCAAATATTGTTGGAGGGGAGATGGTAGGTATGTCCTTCAACCACATAACTAAAAACATATCCAGCCTCAGCAGTATGATAACAGATTAACTCAAAGAAAAGGAGGCCAAATTCAGTCTGCATTGAACTATGTCTGGTTAATTAGTATTTTTAATTTAGAATAAAAACAGATGATATGGACAGGATTTATACCAATCAATCTTCCAAAGGGTTCAAATAAATACAGCTGCTGCTGTATCCACAATAGTGGAACACTATTGGACCCCATGTAGACAAAGAGCAACTATTGTTCCTTTTGGACAATTATCCAATTTTGGGGCCTTACCCCGCCCAAAAAATGCCAATAGTAGGAGAAACTACTGACAACACAACATACTGCCTTTGGTGCAAATTTGCTTGCTGATGCAGAATATGCCATTCATCAGTGGTGTATTCCAGGGGTCAATACTGGGGCCAATACTATTTATCCTTTTCATTAAACCTGGATGATGGGACAAGAGTTCACCCTCAGCAAGTTCTCAGAGGATACAAAACTGGGAGGAGTGGCTGATATACCAGATGGTTGTGTCACTATTCAGAGGGACCTCAACTGGCTCAAGAAACGGGCCAATGGGAATCTCATGAATTTCAACAAAGGAAAATGCAAAGCTCTGCATCCTGCTTCTTAGATCCACCCTGATGACTGCTTCACTTGACTCCAGTAGCTTTATGGCAATTATACATAAACCCAGAAAGCTGCCATCAAGAAATCTCATGTGAGCCCCAGAAAGCTTGTACAACTGAGAGTTACCCACTTCTACATATGACCTTCTAATGGTAAGAACAAGTTCTTATTACAGCTCTCCCCAGTCATTCGTTCCCTCCTCTAGACAGGTAACAATTTGGTAGAAAACACTGTCAAACAGATTAAAAAATGGAGCTGATTTCAGGGGAGAAACATGCTACTAACAGAACTGAGACAGCTGAGGAGCAGCAGAGGAATAATGGAGAAAGAAGAGAATATCTAAAATTGATACTGCTTTCCAAGATACCATAAAATCAGCCCAAATCTTTGGTTTTTACTCACCTTTTGTTAGGACACTGAATGCAATGGCAACCTATTATCTCTAACACTTATTTACTTCTTCCATATAGGTCAGAAGGTGTGTACTCAGTATCCCTACCAGCTTTGACACAACCTGTGATTTCCAGTAAATGAAGGACTTAATATGGTATTAGGATTAACATTTTCTGCATAAGAGTATGAAGAAGACAATTAGCAGCCAACAGTAAAATTACTCCTTTCCTTCATTGGTGGCCGAAAGAAATGGAAATAATAGAGAGGAATTCATGAGAACAGACTTCTTCTTTAGCAAGTAGAACACATGGACAGTGTCACTCCCAATCCAAACAGGTTTCCCCCATCATCAGGATAAGACACAGCGCTGTAATTAGCCTGGAATCTTTGCAGGCTTTCTAGAGGCAGAGGTTAGAACAGATCAGGCACACAGAGATCTCTGAATTGTTATCTCCAAGTGTGCTCATTCCGCCTCAGAAATAAATAGGTTGTACTCAGAATAAAGTAAGCACATGGATTTAGTAAGCTCTTGCCTAGAGCTTATATAAAATAGGCTTAATTCCATTCAGTGTCCAATTATTCATGTTTCCTTGTGTTGATTCTGGGAATTTGTCGCAGAAATACTCATACTTGACATACATTAAGGTTCTGTGAACATCTTTCTCTCTTTCCTTGAGCTTTTCTTGTAGGAAAGATATAAAAAATTTATGAGTATAAATCTTGGCCAACGAAAATCAGTGGTACTACATCAGTTAAATTCCAATTTACCTCACATAAAGATCTGACACACACACGAGGGTGACCTGCAAAACCACAATTTTCTAAGTCATCCAGAGCTTCCTGTTCTTTAAGGCCTATTCCACTGACTTTTAATTGAAGTCAAAGAGATTTCTGCATGCAAAGAATCTATCAAATTATGGTTTTCATATCCAGGTGCAAAGCACATCAGTTTGTTCTAATAGTCACAGATATTTTCTGGATGCAGAGTGGGAAGGGAAAATCATCTGAGCAAAGACAGAAACGAGCAAGATTAGTTTCTACTTTGTCTCCTTATTATGGCAAAAAGTAAAAATTATATGCCTACTGCATACACATAGACTTGTGTCTTGCACGGACAACTTATTAGACCTGTTGCAACTGCATTCTATCTGCATGGCCTTTTTATAACTCACCTCCACAATGGGTGAAGCCGTAGAGAGCGTATCCTTTGTTACAAGTACACTCAAAGGTGCCCGGGTGATTGATGCACTTGTGGTCACACGTCCGTTCAAAAGAGCATTCATCAATGTCTGCAAGTTTTAAAGGGATACATCAGGATCTTTCAGCCTGACGAGGGAGCACTGATGAGCTAACAAAGTCGGATGCAGCGATGTGCAGATTTATGTAAGCTAAGGAAAAGTATTTACTTTTAAAATAAGTAACATAACAATGAAACGACAACTTTTAGAAGAACAATTAGTTTACCAAACAAGCTTTTTCTTGGTAAACGTGAAAAATGCTGCTGCATTTTTAACAATTATGTTTAAAATATCTCTTCTATGGGATAAAAAAGTGCTGACAAAACTTGTATTTCCTTAAGAAAAGCCTACATAAGTCTGCAGAAATAGATTTACAATAGGAAGTATTTTCTTTGGGTTTTCCCCATAAATGAAAGCAAAGATCACATTTTAAATTGTATATCAAGATGCAGTCCCTGATTTAAGTCTGCTGAAAATCACCATGTTCTCTGAGATACACCTGAAGACAGATGACTGGTGTAATTTGGTGAATTTTCCCATGGATCCATTACACTGTATATTTAGACTTCAAGGTCTGTCTCTAAAAGCTGCTGAGATATCTGGTTTTTTTCCAGTGAAAGTTTCCCTTGGCATTACAATAACTTTGCCCACATCTTCTTTGTAAAGCATAGTTAGTATAGTAGCCTCATCATGATCTCAGTGAATTAAATGTTAAAATAGTAAAATTCCAACCACTTTCTAAGACCATGAATATTTGTTATATGTCAGAAGCACCTAAAACTGGTTTGATAGGACATTATACATGCCATGTAAGAATGTTGCAAGATATTAAAAAATTCACATCAGCATCACTGACACATTACATTATTCTTTTTTCTTGGACTTTGTCATGCTTTAAGATACCACTTTTGAAACAATTGAGGGAAAGGGAAAGTAACAGAAGTGACAGGGACAAAAGGGAGATTCAAATTTTTAAATTACATACATAAACAGATTCCATTAAAAAAACCCACAAGCTATTTTGAAATTGTTATGTTTTTATAGTAACTTTGTTCCATATAAAGTGTTGTCCTTCTTTGTCTGGTTTTAAAAGGATAACCTATGTGAAAATTATTTTCTGTTGGCCAGTTCAGCTTTCTGACATTCAGCATTAATGTCAGCAGGACGTCTAGGAAACTGAATTATTCGCCTCCCCAGATGGCTGATTGACTTTATATTGTTTCATACTGTAGCTTTTCCAAAAACACACATTGACCATTTTGATCCTTACATTTTAAAATGCATTTAAGCAGCTTAAACAAATTTATTAACTTTGTGTACAAACTATTATACAGAAAAGCAAATACGCTTTGTAAGTCTCACAGGAGAAATCCCTGCTATCCTAAAAATCAAATACACTATGTTGTTTTAGGGAATGTCTGTCTGTAGGTCTATAATTTCATAGATTCCAGCTTGCATCTCTTTTTGCTTTAAATAATGAACTCATGGCATCTAAATGTCCCATTAAGAAAAAATAATTTCACTATGATGGTGAACTAGTCAATAAGATGGACAGAGAGATACTGCCTATTTTTCCCAGTAAATTAAGATCATTAATAGAAGGGAAAAGCATCACCCTCATAAAGAGCTTTCTAATATGATAATATCTCTGTTGCTTCCAGATAATAGTTCACTGAGCCATTAAACATCCCTCCTAGAATAGTATCAAACCAACTGTATTAACTCAACAGCTGTTTCAGAAAGAAAAAAAAAAAAAAAAAAAAAATCAAAACTGAGGCATGGAAATTATTCTGGAGTCCATTATCACTTCATCATTGTAGTAGATGTCCAAGCCACGCTGATTTGTTCTACTTCTACTGTCTCTCCAGCACACATACCTTGACAAGACTTCTCATCTGTTAATAATTTAAATCCTTTTCTGCAGCTGCAATCAAAACTGCCAACAGTGTTTTTACAGAAATGATCACAGCCTCCATTATTGGACTGGCATTCATCAATATCTGTAAGCAAAAAAAGTTCTTGAGCAAATAAATGCAGTACATTCAACATACTTCCACTGCCAGATCCAGAAAACAGTCACGTCCAATTGGTTAGAGAAGCCCAGAAACAAAATCTAGCAAGACTACTACAAATGTTAACGAAGATCAGATCCAGCTCTTAAGAATCTGGCCCATTCAGCCCCGTGACAGTGTCATTTGTTTTCATTTAACATATTGCTGTTGGTTACTTTTGGGTACATGTATTCACAAAAGACCATTTCCCTAAGTTCTGTTTGGAAACACTGTAACTTAAATGCTCTCTAACAAGCTTTAGCTTTTTAATCATTCTCTCCATTTCCTCCTCCTACGTTCTGCAGAAATCTCAGACAGAGGAGACTGCCTGGGCTACCCTGTCCTTTTCTTGCAAATATTAGAATAAGTTCTTTATGTAATATGAATTGACTCAGACAGAAGGATTCCATCATTTTTGCCTAGCAGGACAGTCTTAACATCTGATCACTGGAAAACATATTCTAATATACAACCTACACCTCTCTTTGCTCCTTTCCAATACTCTCATTAGGGCTGCTTGGACCAGTATAGGTAATTCTACTCACATGTCCCTGTTTACACATTGATATTTACTTACAAACTGCTCTAATGCCCAGCTGACTGTGGGTAAAATAGCAGACTGTTGGTCTGTATACCTATAAGAACCTACACAACCTATCTCTCCTGGCACTGATCTCTATTTTACTGCAGACCTGTATTACCTCCTATCAAACCTCCTCCGCGAAAAATTAGGCCATCTTGGCATGAGGGGTGGAAGTGGAGAGGGGGAAGGCAGGGCAGCAGGGATTCTCTGCACATGATATGATGGAAACCATGCATCTACCCCTTGCTGCAGTCCTTTTTTAGGTCAGATTACTTATACTGGCTTTCCTCTGGACACCAGATTACCTTCATTTGGAGATGAATACCTTACAGCAAGGTGCTAGTACACAGGTCCATGAGTGGGGGATAAAAAAAATCAAAATAAAAAAAAATATCACCTTTACATGTCTTCCCATCAAATTGGAGCGTGAATCCAACAGGACAGCTGCAGTGAACCCCGGTTGATGTATCTTTACACGTACGATCACAGCCACCATTATTTACTGCACATGTTTCTGGCCAACGAGATAAAGCTGAAGTTTGCTCAGGGATATTATAATGGTAAGAAAAAATGTCATGTGATACGAGGCACAGTTCCAAGCACACTGCTATTCAACCACATATAGCCTAGTACACATGAGCAACTACTCAATACACATGTTGGCAAAATCCCTGCCTCAGCTATGTCCATGCTTTTGCAGAGACTCTAGAAACTAAGATATTGTCTCTGGGTCTTCTCGTCCCTAAACACAAATCCCCATATCCTTGGTGATGAATCTGTTTCTGTCAGTCTGTCTCCTTATGCCCATACTCAAACCTGCCTGATCCTCCGATACTTCTCACCGATGCTCAGACACCTGGTTATACTCAGCACAATTAAACCAGTTTTCTTAAATCCCTTCCAACACACCTTCACATCAAATCCCTTCACACACCAACACACCTGTGCTTCCAGTCATGGTGGATTACACCCACACTGAGCGTTCCTGCAGGCTTGTGACCCAGGTGCCATCTCAACCTAATACTCCTCCAACTTCCCCCTATGCAAACTACATCTAAATCTCACCAAACCTTTCTAGTGAACACCCCTGGAATACATTTTACATCCAGCTAAAAAGAAATAACTCACTTTTTGGCGTTCATCCTCTTGTAGTCAGTGTAACCACCTCAGTCAGTCTCATAACCCTTTCTCTGGCTGGGCAAATGCAATTTTATCCAGCATATATTAATTCAGAGAACTGCAAAAATAATTTTCTAAGTCTGCTTTTTGAAATCCTCTTTTTCCATTTCTGTCTCCTAGTTTTCAACAGCACCAAGCATATGCTACTTATGCTCAAGTTTTGAGACCTTTACTGGTTTATTCCCTCCAAGTCTCTCATCTCACATTCAATATTGGGAGGCTGTGTCCAACTTCCATGTGAAGACAGAGTGCCTCTTCTTTCTTCCTCTTTCCACAGAAATGCCATTTTTTGAAAATGAGGCTATTAATTTATTAGTCTAAATATAGATCCAGGAGCTCAGAGCTAGCCCTCTACTTTTGGTGGTTTCTTCCTCAGCCTCCATGCTCCACGCCACTTCTGTGGCAAAAGCCAATAAACACAGTAAATTACCCTAACTGCCTGGAGTAAGGGCTTTTGAGAGCTGAACATCCACAGACCCAGCTGCCCTGAGACCACAGTGATTGTTTCTCACACCAGTACCTTCCCAGTAGTAACAAGCCCTCAGAGACTGGCATTTGGGCCAAATGTGAACACCTTTAGGAAGCACAAGATGGCCTTGTACCCTAACATGCCCTTCTAGATGCAATCCACCACTGATTCCAATTCTCTTCCATGCAGAATTATCTTTCAGTTGAAGAGAAGGAGATAAAACACTGCTTCCTCCACAATCACTTGGTTAAAGCTGTATCACAGAAGAGATTGCATTCCCACAATGAATTACAACCATAGAAACATACACTCCTTTCAAGGGCAAGTTCCTGACACCTCCTACTGACCATCACAAACAATGTATATAGTTTCATATACATTACAGAATAATATTATTTCCATAAAAGGAAGTGGGGCACCTCAGGCAGAATTCAGCCCAGAGCTACAATGGTTACATTAAAAAACAATTCTTCAATCTAAAAGGTTTCAGCAAAATTATTTTGGATAAGCACTTTTACCCATGAGCAACCGTCGCTTCACCCTCTTGTCCACATCAGCTCCTGCTGTAGTGTTCCCCTCAGAAATGTCAACGGTGGCCTCTTCCCTCTCTGTCAGGAACATGAAAAAAGCAAGTAAGCAAAGGTGCCCTGACCAGAAACCTCATCTGATACCCAACACGTACACACACACAAACAGCTGCGCTGTGTGCTGCAGTATCAGAGACAGTCAGAACTGACTATGCAGAAATATTTTTTTAAAAGAAGAAAGTAATAAAAAACATCCCCATGAAGACCCTTCAGTCAAAACCATAAAAATACTTTGCTTTTCTTGCTTCCTTACAACTCAAGTTTGTTTTAGTACTCTTGACAAAACAGAAAGTATGCTACAGATGTGGTGAACGGCAGCAAGATGAAAGAACTAATTGAGCTGTCATGAATTACTCTGTTAAGAGCACACCATCATCATCTATCATAGACTAATCCAAGGGCCTGCTAGTGATGCCTGAGCATTTGATTTCAATCAAGAGACAACAAACTCTTCCAAAGACTGGAAGAGTTTATAAACCTTAAGTGCTTTCTTTACTGGATAACTGCCTTGCCAAAATTGTACTTTAATTGAACTCAGAGTTCTGGTTTTAACAGACTTACTGCTTAGTTACACTCTCTGGCTCATGCTATACAAGAAACTGAACCTAGAGGGAAGGGAATCTTCTTTGGTTAGCAACAGACTTCGTGCTTCAGAGGGACCAGTGATAATTACTGGCTGCAGTAGTATTTGTTAGCTACTTACACAGGGAAGCATAAGTTGTCTGACAAAACTCACTCATGCACTAGCAGGTTTCTTAGGTTTGGATTCCTTGATGTTTTTTAGCCATGCTATCGAGAGGAGAGTTATTCATGCACAAACAGCAATGTCACACCACTCTGGAGTTAGTCATCAACAGAAAACTACTCCCCTCCACTGTATACTGACCCAGACAGGTTTTCCCATCCA
The DNA here is from genome assembly GCA_004320125.1 of Scolopax mira. Taxonomy (NCBI): domain Eukaryota; kingdom Metazoa; phylum Chordata; class Aves; order Charadriiformes; family Scolopacidae; genus Scolopax; species Scolopax mira. The sequence goes on along the minus strand of BJBW01002676.1, from coordinate 170,553 downwards.
CATGCATGATGTACTTGGGGTGACATCCACAAATAGGCCCATTATCAGCATCATCACATGTATGTTGACAGCCACCATTTCCATGATTACATGTTACTAGGAAGAAAATACATGTTAAGCCTCACATGTACTTCCAGTATCTTTAAAAGACAGTGTGTAATTTTGTTTCCATTTAACCATCCAATACACCTTCCTATGGTGTCCCTTTCCTGAAGAACTGTGTGACACAGAAACACTGCAGAGCTCTCTTGTGGAGTTGAACTTCCTGTCATTATGAATGATGGCACAACTCCCAAACTACAGATACTGCAGCAACCAATAGACTGATGTGATAGTGTCCAGCAAAGACATTGATTCTAGCCTAATTTAAATGCACACAATTTAGGCACGTCATCCCAGTTTAGCTATAACATACCAAATCCCATATCACTGCAAACAGAACACTATTTGTTCACTTTGGGAAACCATAAGCATATGCAGAATGTTGCATACAAATGCAGCTCCTCTGGTTCTTGGACAGTTCAAATCCTGGTCGGCATTCACAGGCAACTCCTCCTTTGGGTGTTTCTCTGCAGATGTGGGCACAGCCATGATCTTTATTCATGCAGCTCATGCCTTCTGCAAAACAGGACAAGTAAAAGAGCATCAGCACCCTCAGCATCTCTATGTGCAGGCAACAGTCAGATAAAGTCAGTTCAACAGGCACACAGACAACAGTCTGCTACTACTTGAAAGACTCTACAGTGTTAGGACAAGAAGTATAAGCTTACAAACAGGAAAAGCAGAAAATCCCATCCTGCAAAGTCAATGGCACCCAGGTTTCTTCGTCTGATCTCTTCTGTGCATGTGTTCTTCGAGTTCAAGGTTAAAAAGCAACATCCCTAGATTTGTACAGCATATGTATTCTCATCCAATGTTTTCACTTTATTACCAGTGTTTATAAAACCTCCTAATTTCTTTTTTAAAAAAAAAAAATCACAAGGGGGCTGATACCTGTCAAGATCAAAGTATAAAGTGCTTTCTCTGCTTAAAAGAGCAGCCACGCAGCCACTGGAGACAAGAATGCCTAGGGCAACAGCCACAAAAGTCATCCCTGTTTCAAATACTGGCCTACAAAGTGGATTCCCAAAGTCATAACCTACCTCAGCAGTGACTAAGTAGTGACCAGGCAGACATGTAGATTGTAAGTATACTGTATGTCAATTTTCCTTTTTGTTAACCATATTGTTTGGGTTTGTTTGGGTTTTTTTCTGATTTCAATAAATACCTCCCAAAATAGCCCCACTGTGTTATATATTTCCACACAGCTTTCCAACTGGACACAGTTTAGTGCCAGTACCTGCTTTAACCAAACAGAATAGTGATGTGACACTAGTGACTTTCCTCCTTTTGGTACACCTCCTAAAAACATCCTGTCATTTTTGTCTCTGACAGTTACAAGCTGCTCATGCACCAGTACTCAATGGCTGCCAGAGTGTCTTGTCTAGCCTTTGCAAAGTTGATTCAACAGAGAGAAATTGTTCCTAAAATTATTGTAAAACTTCTTTCACCTGGCCCCCGGTTCAGTTAAATCAATGCCTTTGCCATTAGCAAGACAGCAACACAATTTGTACACACACAACTTAAAACTACACATCAGCTGGCTAAGTTATCAAACAGGATCATTAAACCAAATTAAAAAAATAGATTTTCTTCTAGCAGTACACCACAGATTTTTGCTGAATCTGTGGTATAGTGCTACAAAATTGAGAGAGAACACACCTTTACCATCAAATCTCTGGCTTAGTGTATCTGGCTTTCAAAAGGCACGTTACACCAAATGCTCTTTTTTCTTGGTGAGAGCACTTTATTTGAGAAGACTGAGTGTAACACACTTTGGTTGCAAAGGCTTATCCCACATTACCTCAGTGGATTTCTACTGAGTTAAGCAGATGCACAATTAGAGAGAGAATCAAAACGATGACCCTGTTCATGCATGGGGTTGCATGAACAAATCCATACCCTATATAATTTTTAAGCTTACACAGCCCTTTTTGCAGCCTTATTACCAAATGAAATAAAACCACTGTATTGGCAAGCAGAGTTCAGCTCTTCACCATTATTCCACTACACTTCAATTAGGTCCTCGCTCTGCATACTGCTATTCTCACCATCTGAAGCACAAGCTACAGTACCCTTTCTCTATTAAGACAGCTTTAAGCAACAAAAGAATGGATATTGCAGAGCTTAGATTATTCTGCTCTACTGGCTTTTTGATTCCTTTCCCACAGTGAAAACCCTGTAGAAGTCTAACAAGACAAAGACACTTCAAACCCTTCAGCACACAGACACAGCCTAAGGAGACCACATGAAAGCCATCATCCATTATTGTGCTGTCAGTCAAGGAACAGGACAACCTATGAGGACACAAATCAGCCTCATTAACTCTTGTGTTTTTGTGACATTTCTCTTCTTAAGTGCAAAGTATGATTCGGCCCATTAGCTCGGAGGCCTTAGAAAGCATTAACAGAAACTAAGCTGCTAATTCTCTTAACAAAGTTGTTTGGGTTTTTTGTTTGTTTATTTGGTTTTTTTGTCTCTGGTGAGCTACCGACGGGAAAACTGTTCAAGCAGGTACTTTGGTAAAGTTCACTGACATCAGACAATTGGTTTAAATGCTCAATTTGGGATTGCTCCATTCCAAGTCAGCAGAATTGAAGTACGTTTCCACAGAAAGCTCAAACTGCACTTCCCAAACCAGGTCACATTTTAATAACAAAGTACCCATTCTGTAACAACGTACATGACCAAACCCACCAGTGTCTAGCTGACCCAAAAAGCTATGTTTCATAGAAGATACATGCATCCACACATTCTAACAATTACTGTGAAGCTGCTGCTTGTTTCCAAAGGTGGTAGAAGTTTTCTACTTAGCTCCATTGTATAAGGTTGTATTAAAGACTTGTCTGTAAAACTAAAAATGCTCTTTGACTGCAACTCCTTCATGGACACAAAGCTTCCCAGGTGAAATTGTTCCAGAGCTGTTGCAATGGCAGACTGTGGTCCAGAACCTAACGCCAACCTAATTTTGGTCAAATCCCACCACATGCTTCCCAGACACACAATTTCTCTCGCAGGAGACCTTGCCTTACTGACAACACAAGTGTCTTGGGATGGAATCCATCACAACCACAACCGAAAATCCACTGTCTGCCTGGCCTAGCAGGCCCCGGGCCAGATCATTCCTTTGTGATGACTTGACCTTCATGAAGTTACCCAGAAAACCTCAGTGAGATCTAAGGTTGCCTGTGTCACTGGCAAGACACAGGCAAAAAGCCAGCACAGTACTTCCCTATCAGGTCACGTTTAATTAATCTCTTCTGTGTATGATCTGTGTTTAAATCTTTGTCTTGCTTACACAGAAGATGTAGGGACATCACCACCAGTCTGCTAAGAACACTAAGGCTCTATTTAGGGGATACTCTAACAGGCACTCAATAGGACAGTGGGAGACGATGAAATTTTACAAAGTACCAGAGTTTCTCAGAGTTTCCTCTAAGAGTCAAATGGGGAGAAGCATCAGCACAGACAGTAGAAAAGGAACAACCTTGTCTTTTTTCATGCTTTCTACACCCATGTGTTAAGGCACCTTTTTTTCCAAAAGGCTTTCTAGTTATCACTGCTCCCCACAGTCAGAAGGGCTCTAATAGCAACAGCTGAGATGGAGCCCTATGGACCAGCTTTCCGTCCAGACAGTGATTTCAAGCGTGGCTTTCATCTTGCAGGTTCAATTCGCTCCCATTAATTCAGCCCAACAAGCAGACAGCTATGACTGTGAAATACCACAAGGGAGAGTAGCAAGATTTGTCATCCATAGCAATAGCAACCACAAAATGTACTACATATTGTGAAAAACTTCCTTCAAACTTTTGTGTTCTCTAATATAGAGCAAGTTAACCATGGAAACAAGCTGGATGTGCATGGCTGTCCTGACAGCCACTCTAACAGCCTCCCAAAGAAAATCCATTCTCCCACATACAGGTGAAGAAGAGCTCATTCAGAGGAGACAACCAAGGAAAAAAATTGGATTGTGCACTATTTCCCAAGACACTCCAAGTTCCGGTGGTTCAAGCAGGGGCCAGGCAGAACTCCTCTATGAAGAAGCACCTCAGAGCTCCCCTATGCTTCATAACAACACAATCATATCAGATGGAAAATCAATTTTCATTATCAAACTCTCCTCAGATATCTACCAGACCTTGAGTCCTATGTCACAGTAGGTGACAGGGAACCTGGAGGATAGTTGCAGATAGACTTGGAAGGGCAAATGAGCTTTAGAATGCCCTAAACAGGTCTTGATAACCTGTTATGCTGGTCATCAAGAGGACTATGGTGGCACCAAGCCTCTCTTTCTCCTGCCTCAATTCCATTCACTCTTTTTCTGTGTATATAAAGGCCACAATTGCAGAGAGCTAGGAAGGTGTCTCAAGCATTAATGTGCGCACTTCTTGATGGTCTGGTAGACATGGAAGGAAACACTCCCTTATATTACTGAAAAGAAGCAAAACTGAATAGATGGTCTAGGCAGTAAGCACCAAAAGCTGTTTAGATCAATGCTGTGAGGTCTCAAAAGAGAACTATACACTGAGAGGTGCATAAACAAGGCAGAGAATGGTAGACCTAGCAATAAACAGAAAAACTGAAAACAAGCTGAAGGGAAAGATAAAGCAATGAGATTTGGCTTACAACAGACATGCCCACCCAAGAAAAAAAAAAGTGGGGAATCCCACAGAGCACTTCTTCACAATAATGAAGGGGGAGGCAGAAGCAAAACAGTCACAGCACAATAACCTGAAAAAATGGCTCTTCAAAAAACCAAAACAAACAATTCTGGGTTTTGATATGAAGAAAGCAAGCATTTCAGGCAATAACAGTAAGGGCTTTCTTCTTAAGACTGGTATCCATAAAAATATATTTAATTTAGGTTTTTGTATGAGAAAATACACCTTTTCCCTCTTGCTTTTCCTGTTAAAAGAAACAAAAACACTAAATTAAGTAGAAATTTGGTATTATGGAAAACATTAAAAGAAATTAACTGCATCTTTAAAAATAACAGAGCAAAGGTAGAATTCCAAAGGCACAATTTAGAGAGCAAATATTAATGATGGGAAATGCTGCTGCTGCTGTTAGTTCAGGAAGTAGAATGTATGTACTCAAGTAGCAGTAAATAACAATAAAAAGAGTTGGAAGGCTTTCTTCCTTTGGTGTGGGGTGAGATAAAGAGTTTAAGCTACTGATTTTCATCCTTAGATTTATCACCCATGCACACACACCCCCCACTGCTAGCAAGGCAACATGAAGGAAAGCACCCAGCCCCACCACTGCAGCCTTCCTGCTTGTCCCCGCTCCCAGCTCAGTTCCTGCAGTCACAAGCTGAGCAATGGCCTGAGAAATCGCAATGCCTCAGCAGAACCCTGCGAGACCAAGCCCAGTACCAGCAAAGCTGAGAATATAAATTCTTAATTCAAACAAAAGATCAATTCAGCTATGTCAGACGACAGCCACCTCATCTGTGGATGGCCATATATGTCTACAAATGTTGATCTCTTCACTATGGGGATTTTTAAAGTGAGATTTGTTTATTCATGCTCAGATTCCTCTTATAGTCATGCCAACGATAAGCCTTAGATTAAAGAAAGCTTCACAGCTTTAAATACTTCTTAGTAAGATATTCATTGTACAGTTCAATGGACAACTCCCTGATTTGAGCAACCACTTTAAAGTATTCCCTAAAGGCATCCAAAATAATTTTGTTCAATCTGATGTCTAATTAGATATCCAAGGCTCTCTGATCTCTCAAAGGTTGCTTCATAAACTCAAAACAAAGAACGCTATTTAAATGGCTTTGGGGCTGACAAACAATAAATCTCTTAAGCTGAAACCTAAACACTATACAGGGAATCTAAAAGGTACCTGAAGGTAACACAGGTATTGTCCTTGTCCCTGTCCTTCAATTCGTTGGCATTCCCTGGATCAGAACACAGCCTAGCTGCACAACAGCTAAAGAACATAAAGAACACAGGGATAGAGCAGTACAGCCTTTAACAAGCACAACACTGTAGACATAAAGGTGGGATCAAAGGTGCAGAAAGGATGTAAAGAGTCTTCAAAGTCACTTAGAAGACTCTGACACACTGTTCCTTTTAAAAGGAGAAAGGACTTCAAGACTCTTCACAGCTTTGAAACGCTCAACCTAAAAATACTTTTGAAACAGTTTTAGAGATTTTGCAGTTAGCTTGTGTCAAAAACTCCTGCTTGGTGCCTGGAGGGAAGCAGAGAGTACCTTCTGAGCGGTGGATGCACGTATGCTGGTTATCACTTAGAAAGAACCCTTCCTTACAGCGACATTCATAGCTTCCCACAGTGTTGACACACACGTGCTGGCAACCACCGTTGTTGAACATGCATTCATCTGTATCTGGAATGAGAGAGAGAGAGAGAGAGAGATCAGCTTTGTACTAACACCAACACACTCATATTGGTGGCAACCACTCCATATGCAGTACAGACAGACATTGACTTGGCACGTAAGCACCCAGGCAGCTTTTAGACACCCCAGACCAGCCTGTTGTCATGCTGTCACCCTTGGGAAAGTATTTTTTTTTTCTGCTGCTCTTCCCCTGTTTGCAGTTTGCACAATCAGTCACAAGTCCCCAAGAAATGCTGGCCCTCTCACCAGAATCACTGGTTAGAACTAAGGCAGAGCAGCCTCAGTGGAGCCAGAAGCAGAGCTCCACACTCCACTGACATGACCGGACCCTGCCTCTCAGTGCAGCTGGATAGAACCACCCCTCACCAGCCCGGCACATCTGCATCTAGGTTAAGCATCCATACATGGTTCTGTCCTGCTCAGTGGGACATAACTTAGGCTCCAAACCCATCCAAGTGATAGGATGAGTTCCCCCAGAGAGCTCCCCATTCCGAAACAAAGGCGGAACAAGAAAAATACAAACCTCAAAAAAATTTAACTTAAAACCTATCCCCTATTCCTTACTTGCACTCTAGTTAGAATTCACCCATTATGTCTTTTCTGATGCTCAGTTTGATTTATTATCCTCCTCCTTCAACTCTAGGACATCACCACTTACCATCAGGCTGCTGTGTTGCCTGACTGCAGTCAAGGACAACAGCACAAGTTCTGGAAATATTTTTAATGTTGATTTTGCAATATTCAGAGCTTCAACAAGAACAAAACAGAAAACATATAAAAAACATATATAAAAGCTCTGCTTGCAAGATAATGTAGAGAAATAAAGAGCAGAAAAACTTCAGCTAAGCCTCTGAACAACAGGATGCTCATCCCAACCTCCAATTCTTGGGAATTTTACCCCTTAATAAGTACAGGTTTTTGTAATGACTACCAGCAAAGAATTTTCCTATCCTAATTTTCAGAAATGCGAATTTGAACAAGACATAAGAATGCTCAGGCCCTTAAAAACTAGGACAAAATGTTGCTGAGGCAAAGCACTGATCTCATTTGTAAATTCATACGGAACATCCATGTTTGCTCCCTGTTCTGTTCATTGTTCCTGGGCTAATAGTACAATGTTTTTAATTTAATATTGTAGCATTTCTGGCATGAACCAGCTGTCTTCTAGAAAAGGAGAAAGAGAAAGGCTTTTAGAAAGAAGCATAACATCGTATTACAACAGATTTAATTTCTACTGAAGGCAATGAGTAAGCCAATTAGATGCAAAAGAATGTGACCTGCTGTAGCAAAGAAAGCGGCTGACATATCTCCATCACAGAGAAGCTGAGCATTTTAGAGTTCTACAGTGATGTGAATGTGCAAACAATCATGAATAAACAGCCACCATGAGTCTTTAGTACTACAGATTTGAACTCCAGCAGATGTTTCTGTCTCACAGACCTTGGAAAGCTTTCAAAAAAATCATCTCTTTCCAACAAGTAATTGTCTATTTGGCTTAAACCCAGGCACACAGACGAGATCTTCAAAAATAAGGGTGAGAGGAGGGCAACCCTGGCGTGAACAAAGTAAATAAACAGATTAAAAGAAGATGTGATCCAATTTGCTGTATGCCAAAATATTTATTTAACATTTACATCACATCTCAAAATTGGCAGGTCAGTGGTAAAACCTTCGTTGTATATCAATGACATTTTATTTTGTTTTTAAAAGTCTGCCATGCAATACTGACCAGCTTCCCAGTAACATAGCAGGTGGTAGATTTTGGTCTAAGTTAATGTCTAGCTCTTACTGATCACAAACAAGTCAGCTGAAATATGCTTTAGAGGGGCTAAAGAATAAAAAAGAATACCCTCCTTGGTGGCATTCTAACAGGCAACGTGTTCCTTCCCATTCAGCCCTTCATGGTAACCTCAACTGAACTCCACTGCGCGTTTACACAAATGCACTGGAGAAAAGTAAGATGGCCTCCCTATTATTTTAAAGTATCAGCAGATATTTTGCTTGCCTCTCTACTTTCTTTAGTGGAATACTTGGAAATTAGTGACTTCCTCCTCTCCTCCACTTACGCTATAACAAAGTTAGTATGTGGCCACGCACCAGGTTCCCAGCAGGTGAAACCCAACACAATCCCATTGAAGACTCCAGAGCTTCTCCAATTTGTCCCATCAGAAGACCATCCCAGCCCAGGGATGGTCTGATCCCCCTCCTGACACACCACACAGTAACAAAAAATACCCTAGCCAAGCTAACTACAATATGTTAAAATCAGGCTGCGAGGGCAAGTTTCCCTGATGGACATGGGCACGGAAGCCTGCCCAGGCACATCCACACTTAGCACAGCAGAAAAGAAGAACTTAGCCATCTCTGAAAAAGTAAATGGGACAGGTACCACAGCACAGGGCAGAGCCACGCAGGGTACCCAGCGTGGGTCCTGGAAGCAGGACAGCTTCATTAACGTGAGGCTCTGTTCCAGGCAAGTAACGCTGGCAGCATCCCACACTGCCAACAGCCTGGTGGCAACAACATTTCTGTGCACTGCTGCACTGTGTGCTGGAAAACACTATCACACTAAAACCACAAGATCGTGTTACCCATTCACCTGCTGGCACACAAAAAGGAGATATGGAGGTGTTAAATTAAAAAAAAAAAGAAAAAAGAAAAGAAAAGAAAAAGAGGGTGAGGGAGAATGTGTGCATGCAGGGTCAAGGGAGTGTTGCCAGGATTGAATGCATTTCCAGATTTGTGCATTTTGCTTCACACAAACCACCAAAGGGAAACTGTAAGCATTTGGCTTAGTCCCTCTGTACTTCAGTGGCCTCTATCATCTACAGCTACTGCACACTCTGAATTGTTCTTTCCCAACAGCTGGCATGTCAGGAAGTACTCAGACACGGCAAGAGTAAGAAGCCCACACCTTATTGATGGCATGAGGGGAAAAAAGATTTCTAAGCCTGGAAGTACACCTGAGAACTGATCCTAAACTAACTTTGGAATCAAAAAGAGAATGATAGTACATGTCATTTTACATTAACTCATTTAGCATAATGATAGGTGGCACAGTTTAAACCAAAACACTTACCAGGAACGTAGCCCAATTACCCTTCTCCTTTACAGACAGGGCAAGAGTCACCCTGGGATGGCGCATCAGTACCTGGAATTCCTTAGTCCCTTATTTAGTATTCTTTTCTAGCTGAGCCGATTCAGCCCAACAGATCACTGTGCATTTCCCCTGGGTGCAGTTAAAGGATTACGTTCCCATCACCACTCATAATGCTCATGATCACCATTCTTACCCAGGCAGTTATGGCCATCGTGAGCCAACATAAAGCCATCATAGCAAGTACAGCGGTAATTTCCTGGAATGTTGAAACACTCGTGGACACAGCCTCCATTGAAGTCATTATCACATTCATCAATGTCTAAGGAATAAAGCAAAAGTCAATATGATGGATGCTTTCCTGAGTGTTACAGACAGAGATACAACTCCCTAAATGTGAGCAGCTACTGCTGCCCAAAACAATCATTGTCTTGCAAATAGACTATACTTGACGCATTACTTGTTCAATGTTTCTAGAGTGACAACATGCCCTAAGATTCCTGTGAGCTTTATCTTGTAGTTTTTATACTGATGGTTAAACAACAAACTAATTATTAGGCCAAGTGACATTACTAGGTGAAAAGCCATGCAATGAGTTTGCCTCTGATTTTGTAAACTAAAAGAAAATCAGGTGAAGAAACAGTGAGTATTTTGATCAAAAAAATCATCCTCCGTACTCTAGACCATTATTTTTATTGGCTCTGTCTTCTCAGAAATACCTCATGCTGACACAGGCAGAGCATAGTGCTTCGGTCACTTTACCTTCACATTTCTTCCCTTCACCAGTGTAACCCACTTTGCACATGCACTTGTACAGCTTCGGGGTGTTTTGGCAAATAGCATCGGGGTGGCAGTCATCAAGCCCCAGGGCACACTCATCCACATCTGTGAAGAGACATGGTCAGAAGGGATGTCAGAAGCTGGAGACCACGGCATGTCTTCTGACAGGATGACGTAAGTTTGAGCAGCTGTTTGTAGCACGTGTCTGCTTATTATAGGCATTTGTGAGTTAGGACAGAAACATGCAGAAAGTATATAATTTATGTACTGCTCTACCTGCGTATAGATGTAATTGTATTCAGATAAGTTTGCGTTAAGCTTCTGTACCCGCTTATAAATATATCAACAGAAATCTATTACGGGATAGATCCTCCATGAGATTTAGCTGGCAGTTTTACAGAGATTTGTTAGACACTGTTAATCTTTCTGGTTAAGAAAATTCAGTTACTGAATGAGTTTTTGATCACACCTGTGACATCACCCTCAGGAAGCCCAGTGATTTTTAAACTAACAAGGGAAGTTTACAGAAATGTACTTTCAAAGTCACCACCGACCTCCAACATAGTAAAAGACAGACTTACCATTAAGCAGATGTATAACTCATAAATAATGCCATTTTTTAAAAATACAAGAACAGTATTTGTTGGCCAGCACTGTGAAATCACCTGGCCAGCCATCACAAAGCACAGCATACTGAAGCAAAATATCCAGGTGGAAACTTCAGAGCAGAAAAAATGAGGAAAAAGACAAACACCAACAGGAGGAAGTCCTAGAAATGAAGAAACGTAGACAGAAGAAGAGGAAGAAAAGTTACAGGCAGCAGCAGACATAAGTATTAGTTTTTCATACAGAAGAGAATTCAAACACAGAAACAGGAAGATTTCCAACAACTGGTTAAAAAGAAGAATTGCAGAAGCAGCACCCCACATCAGTACAAGCAGTGACTACCAAAACAAGAGGATGAATTGCAGGAGTATCAGCAGAAGGTGGCAAACAGCCAGCCACTTTTTATAGTGGGGATCACTTTCTAACAGGGAATTTCACCCAGCACCTCTCCCATTTACAATTATAGCATTCATCTTTTTTTTTTTTTTTCCCCAATCACAAAATATGCCTCTAGGTACTGCAGTAGTTGCCAACTTCAGAAAGTATTCATGTAGTTTTAACTCCTCATGGCATTTGGCAGCAGGAAACAAGGCAAAGAGCCAGTGCTAGAGCAGCTCTCCTGGCCCTCAGGTGCACACAGAACCAATAACAGCGATGGAGACCTCAGATACCACCTCCAGAAAACACAGGGAAGGTGGAAAACAGCCAGAGAGAGCAGCAAAATCCGCTTCCTCTCAAAGTGGAAAATCAAAGCATTAAAAAACAGGGAAGGCAGCGAATTGAGGGAGCAAGTCACACAAGGAGAGGTGCAGGAATTGCTGAAGGGATTCAGGTAGATGGGGCAGGAGGAAAGGATGGGTACGGAAGGAAAGATGCGGGCAGAAAGAAGCCTTAGTCACACGGGCTGTCTGCGTGTCCCCTGCACGCAAAGCTCTCCTCTTCCCAGCCCCGGCCAGGGAACCAGGGGACTCCCAGAAAAACAGCAGGGAGGGGGCATCTTTCAAAGTTATGGATCAGAGACATCAATCGGATCTCATGCCAGGGGCAAAACGTCCGTTCTGCTATTTTATTTTTACACTAATCCTCTGTGCTCTGCATCACACGGGGAAGAACAGCGATAAAAAAAAAAAAAAATTAAAAAAATAAAAAAACAAACCCGCAGCGTTAACGCGTTCAGAAGTTTGGAAAAGAGGACTAGGAAAAATATCCCCAGGCACAGGGAGCGAGATTTCCTCGCGTAGTGACAGCCGGAGCTGAAGCGGGACCCTAGAGGAGGGAGGCAGTGGGCAAACATCACGGCGTTAAACTTGGCAGCGAGGCGGTGGCAGAGGAGGCTGCGGGAAGAATTACGGGGTTTATTCCTCGGCGACCAGAGGCAGACGATGCCGCGATACGCGCCGGGATCGCTCCCCCGCTGCCCCGGCAAAGGTGAGACGTTAACCAGGCGCCCGACCCCTCGGTCGGGGACCGGCTCCCGGACGACTCCGGCATGCGAAAGTCACGGCCGGTGCCCGCAGCGCCCGGCGAGGGCCGACCCCCCGCCCCGCCACCTCACCCCGGGAACAGCCGCCGCTCGTCCACGGCTCCCCCCGTCCCTTCGCCACCGGGATATTCCCCCCCCCCCCCCCCCCCCCCCCCCCCCCCTTCGCCCCCGGGATATTCCCCCCCCCCCCCCTCTCCGCCCGCCGCCCCCCGGGCAGCCACGGCCAGGCGGCCCCGAGGGGACGAGCCGCCGGTCGGTGGTGCGGGTGCCCGGCGTTGGGAGCCGCTGTCCAGGGCTGAAGGCGGGCGGGCGGGCGGCACTCACCGGGCAGCGGCAGGGCGGCGGGGGCGGCCGGGGCGGGCAGCAGCAGCAGCAGCGGCAGCAGCGGCAGCGCCCGCGCCCCCGCCGCACCGGGGCGACCGCCGGACCCCATCGATAGCGCTGCGGCGGCTGCGCTGCTGCTGCTGCCGCTGCTGCCGCCGCCGGGCGGGAGGAGGCGGCGGAGGGAGGCGTCTGCGGGCGGCGGGGGCTGGGCGGGCCTCCCCTACCCGGGCCTCCCTGCCCGCCCCGCGGCGGCGGCGGCCACAGGCGACGAGCGCACCCCCCACGCGAAATCCCCGCCATCGACAGCAGCGGCGCACCCACCCGCGGCACTGGCCTCCCAACACCTGCACAACGCCCCAAACACAGATGCCGGGAGCCGGGGCTTCCTGCAGGCACCGCAAATACCTCACACGCTGCGTGTGGGAGCGCACCGCAACCGGCGCTCCCCTCGCCCGTCAAGCCGCTCTCTGCCCAGGAGAGACGAGCCCCCGGCAAAGACCCTGCACGCCGGCATCCTGTCACAGCCCATACAGACACAGCTTACTCCCGCCCTCCCTGTGTGTCTTCAAAAATACAGCATCGCAATTTTTACCGAGTAATTAGACCCCGCTGCCGCGCGTGAAGTCCCTGTCTGAAGGTTGCACCAGGACCCACAACATCACACCATCACCCCTGGCCCCATCCCACCCCCTCTCCCAGCCAGGGATTTCTCACAGCTGTCCTTCCTTTAGCAGGTGAAAGTGGTCTATCCATTATTCACTGAAATTATAATTTCCTAAATGCTGTTTGACCTTTCGCAGCGAGGGAAAGCAGGCAGTATTCTTTTTCCACCCCTCCCTCCCATCCCCATTTCGCTGCCTTTTCTCTTTTGTTTTGTTCTGTGAGAAATACCAAGCTATTTCTAGACACCAAGGGTGGTTTAAACACATTAGTAAATCTTCAGAGCAAAGCTTTCCCTCAGTCTTTGCCTTTGTTTCGTTAATGGTAGCTATAAATTACCACTTTCCTGTCTCACTGGAGCATCAGGCTTCATTGCTTTTGAAATGATCAAAGTTATTCTCTTTTAAAATCCAATGAGAAACAACCTATTGTATCTTCTGGACGGTTTCAGTCTTAGTCAAACTCATCTATAAATGCATAAAGCTGCCCTTTAAACACTCCACAGACTCTCCAGCCCCGCACCATACCCCGAGACTCCCCTTACCAACAGAAAGTAATAAATGAATGAAGACTTTCTCAACAGTTTCCCTATTTCCGTGAATAAACAATCATACCTAGGATGGGGATTGGCACGTCCACACACCTCTCATCTGCAGATGTCAATCAAGGAGCGTCTCAAACAATTGTCCCAAATGCACATGACTACAAGTTACCTTACAGAATAGATGTTACATATTTCAGGCCCTTTCCCGTCAGGGTTCCTCAATGAACTTGACCGATATTAATTTAAAATTCATCACAAGATTTGACAAAAGACATAAAATCTACATGTGGTGAGTGTAGCAGAAAAAACAGTTAAGAGACACTGAAGAGTCATATTGCCAAACCAAAGCTTTCTGTGACACAGTAAAAGCATCTTAGTTACTTCTGTAAACTAAAATATAAAGCGACACATAAATATTTGTGAATGCCTGAGTTAGATCAAAAGGTCTCAACACAGCTTTGAAAACAAACAGGAACAATATCAAATTCATCTTGGTTAATGAAACATTTCTTATATACAAATCTTGGAGTGCTTTCTAAAGGACCCAGGCTATTATTTCCACATATAACACTCATTTGTTTATAATGAACTACTGCCACTAAAATATCTCTTTAAAGACAAAAAACAGACAGAAGACCTCAACTCAGATGTCCTTCTGCAGCCTTCTTAACTATTTCTATTCAACTACAGTCACAGTGACAGATGACCACACTGGGTACTGAGATCTTTACTGAAGAAAGAAGCTAGAAAAATTCTTAAAACTCAACTTCAACAATAAGTTAAGAATGATGAAAGAAAAACAAGCACACCTGAGGCAGTTCAACAGGAAGAGACCCCAAATAGCACTACTTAGGGTTTTTTTCAGCAATTAAAAATAAAATCAAATCACAGAGTTTTAGGGAGGAACACATCTACTGGTATCTGCAAATGTATGCAAATAGGCTATTTTCATACATTATGTATACTGATCCTAAAACCAGTAGCAAAGTTTTTGCTCATCTAGACACTATACTGCCATTTTTGTCTTGAACTAAATTTCTCAGTGTTGTGTGGATCAGAGTCCTGTTCAGTTGTGTTTCACAGATGCTTTGGTGAGAGAGAAGTTTGGCTGGTTTACATTTGGAGAAAAGCTACACATCAGAGAACTTGTCTGTTTTTTTCCAATCGTACCAACGCGTGTGCTACCTTACAATCTTGCAAAACCTGGAATTTCTTCCTGCTAACACCATTGGATCTCTTTGGGCAACCGGGAGCGCAACGCTGCTCCAAATACCATCTGCTGCTCCAAAGGAACTCTTCTCCACAGACAAAATCCCCAATCGCCCCTGCCCCCCCGCTTCCAGTATCGCTCGAAGTTGTCTCACCTGTGAGAAGAAGACTGAGCTGCCACAGAGCAGTCAGATGTAAAAAACTGCTCCAGAAATTCTGCACCTCACCTCCTGAGTAGAGCTGAATATTTTTGTCTGAAAAAATTGTGATAAAAACTGCTTTATGCTTTATAATCCTTGTTAAATTTTATTATTTAACGATACGCAAACATGGTTTGAAGACATCTAGATTGCCATTTCATTTGCACTGTAATGGAGTAAGAAGCAGTAGGTCTGCCAGGCCGAGCAACAGTGCATCATATTGGCCCAAAATTTAACAGGACTGAGCAAACGTAAGTGCTTGTGTCAGAAGCTGAAAACAGCCAGGGTAGGGAGTAGATGCCAGAATGAAAGAGGGAAAGAAGCAGAAAGACAAATGAGGAAACACTTTCAAATATTTACTTATTCCAAAGCTTTTTACATGCCTATCTCAGAGCTGTAGTTTTAATCCCACCTCATCTCCGCATGGATACTGGGTTTTGAACAACTATTTCCCTTTGAAATTAATATCTCAAACTTTTGCACTTAGACTTTCCATCTCAGTATCAAAGGGTTTCCCAAGCTACCAAATAGGTTGTTGAGTTCTACATAAAATAACACATCTTCAGTAATCAGCATTCAATTGCAATTTAACAGTGGCTTTCTTTGGGAGCAGGACCTGCACATGGCTTATCTCAATCAGAGAGGAAACCTGGGGTTCCTCTGGCCACCAGGAGTCTAAAGAACCTCTCATGTTCATTTATACTTCTTGTTTAAGTCTTTCTATGCCCCTGGTAGAAAAACTTTCCTGAAACAAACATGAGATCCACCAGTGATAGTTTAAATGTTGTAGGATCTGCATCTTAAAATGCCACTATCACTGAAATGAAAAAGAATGCTTCCTCTTTATGGCAGGACTGAATACAGCATGAGTTTACCAAAAAGTATACATCTTTTACCTAATAGGCAAAAAAGAGGAGACCTCTTGCTATGTGAAATAACTTTTAGACAAAAACTTGCTTGGAAGTTTGTACTTCTTTATGACAACTTTCCGAGTCATCGCTACAACAAACCATAACCCGAGTACATTTCTAGACCCATGTGTTTGGACCAGCTAGTCTACAGATAATCATTGCCTAGTACTCATACTGTCCTCTCCAAAAAATGTTAATAAGCACCACCTTCTAAAAAACCACCTTAGACCTGACATTTGGAAAAGTGCTGTGAATCTACCAGTAACACAACTTGCAGGAAGTCTGAAAGATTCGAGGCCACCTGGGATGAAGCAAATGTGTTTCTGAAGCTGCACTTACCTCACACTTACCTCCATCCAGGCCTGCCCCACGTCTATCCCCATAGTGCCTCCACAGAGGAATTAGAAGCAGCAGGTCTAATAAGCCTAGAGAATTGAGATGGTCTCAGTTTCCAAGAGGCAGGTTTGGCATCTCATACAAGCACAGCACACCTGACAGCAAGTATTGAGCTCACAACTGCGTCCCCCAAAACTAGTCCAAGGCTCAGGCCACCAGCACCATTTAATCAGAGCACGGGGCAGGGTGAGTTTGCCCTGTCAGCATCTCCCCCAGTAAGCCCACAGGATGACACCATCAGTTCTTGCATTGCAGAATCACCAATAGCTCAGGAAGACTGATGTGATTCCCCCAAGAGAGATCTTAATACTTTTTGTTTTACTTAAAAAAAAAAACCTCCACCACAGACCAGGGCTGGGAGGTGTATAGTTGAAGGAGAGGTACCTCCAAATAATGATCAAATTCCTTCCCTCTGCATTTTCCCTGATGGCATAAAGCATCCAATGATGATCTTGTAGAGTTTGACAAAGAGTGAACCCATTTACTTCAGAATAGCCCTAACTTGAACCACTGCTCCCAGGCTGAGAAAATTACCTTCTGTATTTGTCAACTTCAAACAGAAACGTGTCAAAGCAGGGGTTAGCCATTGCTAACATGCAGAGGAGAAGAATATCCAAGTCTGTCTCTCTGTCTATAGCTGACAAAAAAAAAGAGGGCAGCTCTCTAAAAGAAAGGAAAAAGAAGACACCTGAAAGATGAGCTCCCTTTTGCAGACACTGTTTTACTAAGGAATGGCAGAAACCATACAAAATGGTGGAAGTGGCATTCAGCCTTCTTACCTGTTCCTGTCATTGTACCTGGGAGGAATCAGTGACAGGGGTTGGAAGGGACCTTTGGCGGTCATCTTGTCCAACCCCTCTGTCAAGCAGGGATGTCCTGGAGAGTGCATTTTGGATGAAGCAGGAGATGAAAGTGAGTAAAACTGACTTGGTCTCCCTGCTTCTCACACAACTGACATAAAACTTTCGGGACGTAGGCAGAAACGTTACAAAAGCATAACCACAAATAAGTTGCCTTCACATTTGTTTACTACTCCACTCAAATGTAAAGACTAGACTTAATACACAGTAAGGCAGGCAGAACCAGATTCAAGGTGAGATAAGCAGAGCAGTATCTCATCAACCAAGATTATACAGGGCCCCTGTATACGTTGGGATGCGCTTCAAATAATTCAAAAAGTGAACAAATGGAGATAGAGGGACCATACTTCTGCCTCTGTGCCAATACAATCCCTTCACCCAGTAATTTCTCCTCTGTGACTATCTATCAAGTTAGATCTTACCCTGGGCAAAGAAGGGGTAAAAAAAAAATTAGGAAAGAGGCAAGATAGGCAATAATGTCTGGGCATGTAGGTGTGCCACAGATGCTGTCAGAATCTCACAGATGGAGGACAGAGCTATTTTCTCACTTACCCTTATATTTGAAGCATCAGATAGTTAAATTTCCAACAGTTCCTGCTTCTCTGTATGGATCCTTGCACATAAAGAGAAAGATCGAGTACACAGTACATAGAGTTAAGTAATTGTGTTTTTCAGCACATAAAATTTGGAGACCTCCACTAAATTTGGTTATTAGGATCGAAAGTTGTTTTAAGCTCATGTAAAGGGCAGCACATATGTGTGTCTGTACTCACAGACACTCTCCACGATCTGCATTAGTCCCTTTGCCTTCCTGTTCTCACCACTCCCTGATTCCTGAGATCATCTCTGCCACTGATGGCAGTCTGACAACAATTGCTTGTGAGCAGATCAGATACAAAACTCTACAAAAATTGTCTCCTGAAATTAGACACTAAAATGTCATACATACCTGCAAGACAGGCAAAGATGATTAGCTAAATTATAACAGAGGCTTTTGAAAATAGCACATTAATGCTATTTTTCACATTAGAAGACAGATTTTATTGCAATTCAGTAAATGAACTACACCTGTAAAACTGTTTTGTATATCCAATTCACATTTAATATCCAATAGATCGAAATGTCACAGGAAAAAAAAAAAAGGAAATCAGTACCTGGTTTTGTCATTATAATGTAAACTTCAATGCCCGCCCTCAAAAAGAACAAGCCAGTGATTTCCCCATGTAGTAAAATATATAGTTTATAAGGTATTGATGCTTTATCTTAGTTTAACAGCCAATCTCTAGGTATAAAATAAAGAACTACAAATATGTGAAATATGTGTACAATATCTTCAAGTATTTTGAAATATCCTATAGTATCCTGCACTATGGACAAAAATCATTTGACAACATACAGAAAAAGCTAACTGACTAGTTTTACTGCAGAAATCTTAACATATTCATAAACTCAAAACACATAAAAATATGGATCATCCAGCTAGTAGGTCCCATTTGAACAATTTGAAAAATACTCTTTATAATGGAAAAAAGTTGTGGAATAGTCTTCAGTTCATTAATATGCTTTCAGCTACAGAATGCCAGTTGGTTATGTTTATGGCAGATAAAGACTCTGTTTTTTGTATAAACTTATCATCATAGTATTTCATTACATTTAAACCAAATCTTTTTTAATTTGCATTTTTGTATAAAGTATCATTGCATCAACTCTGTCAGCATTAATTAAACAAGCATAAATAATAGGTGATAGCCTGTGTTTTTTTTCCTCTAATCTGGTATCAGTCTGATAAATGTCTGGCCAATTTAGCACTATATATTTACTGCATTATGAACTACTTACTTTTAATCATTACACTTCTCTCTACAGAATGCATGTGTGCTGTTAAAATAAAAAAAAATACAAACATTATCTATTCCCATTAACTGTTATCAATTAAACCCCCCAAACAACAAAACAGCATAGCCACATTAACCTGCACTTACCAAACCTGCTCCCACATTTTAGAAAAGTAACAGGAAAAAAAAAAGGTTTCAACTGCATT
Organism: Scolopax mira; assembly: GCA_004320125.1. NCBI lineage: Eukaryota > Metazoa > Chordata > Aves > Charadriiformes > Scolopacidae > Scolopax > Scolopax mira. The sequence goes on along the minus strand of BJBW01002676.1, from coordinate 150,973 downwards.
ATTCTATAGCCCATCTCTGAACAAAAATTACAATGCAAGTTTTAAGAAGGGAGATGGATTTTATGAAACTCTAGTTAGAGGGTAAAAGATGCAGACTGCACCGTTTGTTCTTATACAGTCATCCAATACAGAAAAGTGGTATGGAAGGAGCAAAAGCTGGATCCTAAATTTATTCTGTGGGACTGACACTAGCTACAGCAATGAAAGAAATAGGTTGGTTTGTGGTAAGCACTAAAGAGTGGTAGGGATTATGGTGGCTGCTACTACAAATTGAACTGTTCTTAGATATGCCTGCCAAATCTCTTCCCAAAACCATAGCAAAGACTACCACAGAGCTATATTTAATATCTCTGTCTTCCTTGGTGGCCTCTGGATCCAACAAAGCCAACATTTTTTCTGCTGCATTTCAGAACTTTCTACTGGTTCTTCAGTAGAACAAATCCTTCCAGATGTAGAAGTCTATAGCAAAAAGTGTTTAGAACCCTACTGGGATTAAGCATAGACCCCCTGTGAGAGAAGCGGGATGGGTCTATCACAAAGTGGTCTTTCCTGTGAAAATAAAGTAACTGAGGAGCTGGGAAGGTGACCTCTGCTTCCTCCTTTTGCATCTGGACAGCTAGGACACAGGCTGCAGTCACTGATAACAGCTTCATTCTCACGTGCCAGTCAAAGGCACTTTGGGAACCAGCAAACCCCAGCCTGTGTCCATTCCAGGTATTGCTAACTGTCATAATGAGGCCAAAAATATCCACACCAAAACAAGTGATTACACCAATGGTATTGTGCCACACTAGGTGAACCTGTGTTAGGGAAAAAAAAAGAAAAAGAAAAAAACAACCTTATTTAAGGGTTAATTACCTCATGCAAGATAAAAATCAATCCATACTTAATATGATGAGACATATGGTTTTAAAAGGATCAACTAATTTGTTAAGGTCAAATTAATTAATCCAACCCTCCTTTCTTATGTAGACATATTCCCTATGAAATACACAGGCCTAGCAAACTCATCTTAAATATAGCTGAAAGTACTATAATTTTTTTTTGGTTTTGCTATTATTAATACATGAATAAGCAATTTGGGGCAAGTGTATAAAGATTATCCCAACATATTAAGTTGAATACAACAAATTCCTAGAATAAAGTACATCTGTTTTATTTTTGTCCTTCCAGAGCTGGGGAAAAGAAAAAACCAAACAAAAAAACAACAAAACTAAACCTGCATGTACAAAACACTTGTGTGAAATGCTCCTGTAAGCTCCAGACCGTGAAAGAATTCCCACCCACCCAGCACGAGGAGTGGTTTGGACATTGCCCTTGTGTCTGCCTAATACTTCTGTGAAATCAAAAAAGAATCTTGCTCTGATAAGTAGTGACAAAGGAACTTCTCAGTTTAATAATGAAATAAATAGGACAAAAGTAAAAACAGTCAAAAATTTAATACATGTGCTATACTTATAAATTATGGAAATAAAACCATCAGAAGATGTGACTAAGCTGTAGGTAAAGTAAAGGTGCTACAACATTGTATGAACCAAAAAACTTGGACTCTGCTTTTCAAAAGAGAGGCAATACTGAGATAAGTTTATACAGTGGAGACCTCTTAAATACATAGCCCTGAATTTCTGGTACAGTAATTTGTGATGCTGATAAATCAGCCTGTTCTTAAATCACATATTAATTTCAAAGAGATTTTTATCAGAGGATTCAAATGAACAGGGATTTCTTTAGACATCTGCCAAGTTCCAGATCTCCAATAAATTAAGCTTTCAAAATGTTTGTGTTTTATTGCAGAAGTGGACTAAAGCTTTCTCTGCTAAAAAAAAAAAAAAAGCATCCCAAATGAAGCAAACCGTGACAACAGGACCCAAGATAAATTGATTCAAAAGGAAAAGAATAAAACCTTACCACTCGCTGCCTTTTCAGAAAAATTAAGAAATCCTTATATTTGTTAGTAGCAGGTATATCATTACTATTGTGAGGGCATAAACATCTTTGTTTAGTCATCTGGCATTTGGGGAACTCATGTCCCTCCTTATTAGCAGTTAAGAGATTTACCAGCAGCAACCATATACCAAACTTCAAAAGGCTAGTTCAAGTGGAAACATTTTTGTGTTATGAACAATTATTCCAGGTTTTTCATTTAAGTGGGCTGCACTGTAAATTCTGAATTGCAACATCATATAGCCAGTTGTATCATAGAAGATTTTTTAAGACAAACTTACAAAACACAACAATAGGTTAAATAAATAAAAAAACATCAGTTAAAAAACACACTTAATTTCTTCTGTGCAATTACGTACCAATATGAAAAATATTACTTTGATCTCTGCACATTTCACGGTTCAGTCTCCTGGATTTCACTAAAAATAATACTGACAACAAAAATAAAGGAAAAAATGATTTGCTGACAAATCAGTGCTTTGGAGCTATTAAAAAAAAAGCACACATCAGATTTGTAGTTCCCTTGCAGCAGAACATGACCCGATACGTTAAAAACCAAACATCGGTAATAATGTTAATATATAAAATATTAGTTTAAAAACTATAGAATGACCTTCTCAGCAGAAATGGAGTGTATACATTGGGATCTATGACATACAGCATACCTGAAGGCAAGTTCACAGAATGCTGAAAGGCTCACTGCACATTTTCTATGGCAAGGAAATACTGCAGCTTTAAAATAAGCTGCACAATACTCATCTCTATCTCTTTCACATGAAAGTGTGTAAAAAGCAAATCAGCAAATAAACTCTAAAATAGATTTATACCAAAATCCTCTTTTTTACATTGAGTTTACAGCTTCTATCCATTTGCCTGTACTATTTTTGGAATTTCCTTCGAGAAAAGTCAAAGTTGCATTTTAGGGCCTTGAACAAGTTCACGATACAATGTACTGGCAGACAGAACTTTTGCATACTAATGAGATTCACTCCTTGTTGCTTTTTTTTTTTTTAAGATAGTTTTTCCTGTGGGACAAGAGGTCAAATATCGATGCCTTTGACAAGAGATGCCTCCAGGGTAATGTTGAACTCCTGCAAGGTCTGCAGCACTCGAATCAAAGAATTCACAAGAGTATGATCCTTAATCAGTGCTATGTCTTCATACATCTGTGCTGTGATCGGGCAGTCTGCAAGCAGAGCGATCCAGTGATGCAAAAGGTGGTCTCTGACAAAGCAGCAATTTGCAATTTGGAAATAAAAATAAAGCCAAGTTAATTTCTCATTTTCACTGCTATGATTTTTATTCTTTGCCTTCTAAACAGACCTACTATCTTCTCCATGTATTTTTATAAGGCAGGGAAAGGGAAATAACTGTGAAACATGCTTAAGCAGGGAGCATCCACAAGAGATGTGTTTCTAGGCTTTCCACCCCCCGCATCAAAAGGTATGGTTTCTACTAGCTTGCTGCTCCACTGCCTTTGTGTCAAGAGGCTTCTAGATGGTCCCAGCTTCCTTCCTACCCATCTCCTACAATGAGTAGGTGGAGGATGGGAAATTCACCCAGACATTAACCAGAGAGACCTCACTGATGGATGTTTCTATCTTCTGACCTTGCCAGATGTACATGAGAAGGAGGCTATTCACACCAGCCTACTACCTTGCTCTCTTGATTCAGCTGCTTAGCTCTTTGAGATATTCAGTTGTGTGTCCCAGATTTCCCACACTTCACATGCCTATGAACTCTCTTAGGGCAAGGTTCACTTGAGCCTTCTTTAGTTATATCAAAGAATTGTATAAGTAATAGTCAAACTGCACAACCCGTCAGTTGTGTGGCCTTCTCTTACTAATATGCAACACCTTTTTCATTTTATCAATTAAAATATTGACAATAACAATAACAACAACGACAAAGATATTTCTTTATACCTCGCTCCAAGACACACCAGCATCTGAAACTTGCCATCCTTCCCAATGTTTCTAGGGGTGTTGTTGATAGCAGTAATAAAGCGACAGAAATTCCTGGCCCTTGTCTGCCAGTTCTCTTCTGGGACCATTTCATTCTGCTCAAGGGTCTCATAGTATGTTTGTGCTTTTTCTTAAAAGAATGGTGGGAGATAAAGTTTCATCAGTCATAAAATATTTAAAATATCATTCTCCTATGCTTGGAATAAAATAATTAGGCACTACAACATTCAAATTTAGATGATTAAATTTAATACCACCTCAGTATAATGCTTTTTCCATAAGCATGCTTACAACTCCATAAGGCTATCTGATGCCCATATCAGACCATTAGCAAATAAGCATGAGTGAGTCACAGAGGGGACAGTTAAAGTTGAAAGGCCTAGATTCAAAGCTCATCCGTGAATGTCCTGAATAATTATGTCTAGGCGTTTTTTTATGTTTGATTCTATATGTAAAACTGGATTCCACATCCTTCCTCTGAACAGTGCTGAAGACATTCTAGTATCTACTGAATTTTGAGATGCTACAGTAAAATGATATAAGGAGATGCTGCCATCTAAGAAGTACGCTGTTCACACCAGCTGAGACACAGTGGCAACAAGGAACATGGATATATTTTGAAGACACAAGCAGGATCTTGTATGTATTCCCCACTTACCTAAAAAGTCCCAAATAAAAACATTTTTGAAGAGTCTCGGTGATTTAAATCCATGCTGAAACACTTGCTCAAGAGCTGAAACAAGTCCACTTTCTCCACACAGCAACAGCGTCAGACTGCCTCTCTGCCAGGCACAAACAGAAAGCATACACACTTACTACCTCAGTTAGGGAGTCTGGGGCACAAAAGTGTCTCGTGCATCTATTACTAAAACAAATTTTAAAATAAACAGATGCCCAAAGTTACAACCTACTGTCAAACAGTGGCCCCAGACAAGATGCCCCAGCTCTCACAAGTTGTAAACATCCAAAAATATGTTGACCTTTCTAAAACAAAGCTGAAGAAAGCAGTCCCAGGGCCTCTTCGTTATCAAATGAAGCCCCAAAAAGGCCAAGATAAAGATCATGAGCAGGTTCTACCTATAATAATGACCACTGTACAGAAAATAGTAGTCTTCTACTAAGTAATAAAGATCACAGGTCGGTCCATTATAGCAGGTGCCTCAGACTGTTTGCTTATCAACAACACCAACTTTTAATGCAATTTTTAAATCTCAGAGAAAAACCCAAATTATTCTTTATTGAATATGATGGTAAATTCTATTGTGCATGACCACTTGAGATTGTGTAAATGCAATCCTCAACTAGAATTATACTATATGTGAATTTACCATGCTATACTGAAAAGATAGGTGCAGAAGGAATGGTTGGACCTATTTGTAAATATCAATGACTTTCAAGAGATATCCATGCAAGAGCCAGCACTGCTCTACACCACTCCTGCTCTCAGATTGTGATACTTTGACAACAGGTACACTTCTTGTTTAGGAAATAACTGCTGGTCAGTTAAAATGATTATATATATACGGAAGAAGCATACCAGAATCTTTGAGAGTATTTCTGCTTCACTTGCAGGAGGGTGGGTCTTTTTTATTTTGGTTTTTGTTTTTCTTTTTGAGTGGCCCATGGTCTTCCAAGTTTTAAATAGCACAGATAATGCAAATCAGGCATTAACAAAACCTACTCAGTACTCAATGTACATGTAAAATGTCAGTTAATCCAGAACAAACTAAACATGAGGAAACACTCTTGACAGTGGTATGGGTAGAATCCTTGGCAGAATTTGACTAATGACACAGTTTCCAATACCAGAATGTTAACATTTAAATTAACAGAATGCTTCAGTTAGTGGCAAATCTGAGGTCTTTGAAAATGTACTATTCCAACAATGTAGTCTCAGTATCTCATTTTTGCTCCATTTAAGGAACTTTCAAACACATGGCTGTTCATTTGGTTTAGTTGCTTCTGTTACATATTCTCTGATGCTTACTAATAGTTTTAAGACAGGAGTGCCATTACAGAGTAAACAACTACTCACCTCCTTCTCTGGCTTGTGGAAATGCTTGACAATACCATTGACAGCTTCACCAATAGCTTCTTGTATCTGACCAGTATTTAACTCTGCAAAATATGAAAAAATATCCAGTCACTCTGTAACAACTTTAGAAATTGTACCTGTGCATGATGGATAAGGTATACCACCAAAAAAGAAAAAAAAAAAAGGGGGGGGGGGGAGCATGAACCAGTAACACCTATGCTATTGGTGAAAAGATGCTGGACTACGGATAATAGAAATCTAATTCTACTTTTATTTACCATGGAGGAGATAGAAATGGAAATGGCTTGGTTTTATTACAAAGTTAACACTGTAGTGTTTCAACACAACAACAGGTGGAAAGGGATTTTATGTATTATGTACATTTTCAGACCAGGGCCCAAAGCTAAGAAAAGATGTGCTTTGATTTGGACCACCAGGCCTGGGCATCCTGGAAATACTTCCTGTGATAGTTTCACTGTAAATCGAAGCATGCTTAGGAGCAAAGTAACCACATGATTTATCACGAAGATGACAACCCCAGAACAGTGATTTCAACAGAAATTAATAGAAAGCACTAGCAAGCTTTTTCTTCCATGAAGGTAGAGAGGACAGCAAATTTCAACCTTCCTCCTCATTCCACAAATGAAGGACAAGAATATAGGAAACATTACTAGCACAGCTAAGCACTAAATCAGGAGTCCAGAGACATCTTCCTTCCATCCTTGGAGCCTTTCAAAACCCAAGTAGATAGAACAGGTTGCTCAGGATTGTAACTTGGAAGTTAGCAGGACTTTGACCAGGGGATTTGTCTGAATTTCACAGGTTCTCTCCAAGCCACAGTTCTAAAATACAGTAAAGCCTACGGTTGTGTTTGCAATCAGTTCTCATCAGGTGATGATGCAGGACAGTACAAAGCAAGATATTCCCCACCACTCACTTGGCTTATTGTTTGGCGATATAGTGACAAATCTTCTGATCATGCTTGGTGACTGCTGCAAAGGAGGAGTTCGGCACTGCCGCTCATCAGCCTCAGTGTGGGAAGTCAGCAGCTCTCCCACCAGGATTCTCTCCAAGCTGCCATCATCCATCCCCTTTCCAAGCCACCTCCCACATGGAAACCTAAGAATATAAAGGAGATATTTGGATCAAGTCCTTCAACACAGATTCAGTTCCACGCCAAAGACTTTCAACTGCAGTTGTATAAAATTCAAATTCTTCTAGCACAGTTATTAGAAACACTTCACTCATCTATCATCAAATAAACTAAATCCTGGATTTGGCTTTTGCCAGCAGAGGGAGCAAAAGTAAAACAGCTTTTCGGTTCCAGGTTGTGCTATCTATCACCCTAGATGATCTGTAAGGCAAACAGTGGCAGATTTTGCCTTGTGTCCTACTTGTAGTGTAGCACATGGTTTGCTGACTGCAGAGGAAAAAGAGGTAGAAGGGGAAGACCCACTACACACTATAGATGGGTGCTGAAATACATCTAGTATTCAGCAGCAGGCCAGCCACAAAATAAACACCCTAAACATATACTTAAATGCCAAAACACCAATACAGCTATTGAAATTGGGATATTCAATCACACACTAGAAGCACACATGCTTACTTGCTCATTATAACTTTCTATGAGCCAATGTTGATGTCAATTTAATCATCCTAATCAGAAAACCAGACAGCATCCAAAATTAAAATCTTGCCTCTTCATTTATATGGCATGGAAAACTGAGTGGACTTACCCACCAGTTTGTCGTCAACATGACTCTGTCAGTTTCTCTAAGCACTGGACAGGGCATCAAACTCTGCTGTACCCAACACAAATACATTTAAGTCTCATTCCTTTACTTTCACTATGAAAACACAAGTTTCTAAGACTCATAAGCCCTTATGTTACAGCTTGTGTCCAAAGGTGTCTCTGTAACACCTAGAGCACTCAGCCTTAATATAAAAGGTAAGCAGCATTTATATTTGGTAAGCAGCAGGCTCTAACTTGCTATTTTGTCCTTGGGCTCAAACAGATCATTTTTAAGATGCGTAACAGTCAACTCATCTTCTCCATCAATGTTTTGAAGCTAGACATGAGCACCTGCAAACTGAAAACTCAGTTTAATTTTGTAAGAATTACGACTTGTTTAATGCCAGAAGCCAAGTGACCTTTCTACGCCTTCAGGTAGTAGCAACTATAGACAGACTCCCAGGAGTTAAAACCTTTCTAATCAAACAAGCCCTACTGTTCCAGCTCCCTGCAGAAATTCTACTTACCCAACATGAAATGTCAGGATGATACTTACTTGTAAGTATGCCCTGTTATTTCATTTCTGACCATAACATATTCCACTAGCCACTTGGCATACAGCCCTGAATTATCATGTCCTATTTGCACTGTGGTCAGTTTTCCCAGATTCTGGCACTGCAAATTAAACAAAGAGTTTGTCAGAGTACACTGAAAGAGAACAGCAGTTGGAGGAGTAAAGTATTACTTGGGAATCCCTCAGACAGGGAATCAGAAATGTGGTTCTCTTTTGACTGCATGATTGACTATGGGCTATTTATTAGTAGGTTGCTTTATTTGTTTCTGTTTACTTTATTTTGTTAAACAGAGAGAACATCAGTTGAACTATATTTTTCAATTAAATTTTATCTAATGCACACACACACACAAAAATCAGAGCAGAATCACTTCTTTGTTTCCAATAGAAGAGGATATACCTCCCAGAATTACAGCACAAAGTTGTAATATAAAGACAGTCTTGTGCATCCTTGCACTAAAGATTTGTCAGTCATTTTGTGCTGCATGTCACTATGTATAAATTTGCTATATATAAGCATAGGAAGTATTTGCAACTAACCATATAGACTAAAGAAATGAAATGTACAGCAAGGTGGCACAGCTAAGGGAGAATGTAAAACTGAACAAACAGAATATCCAAAACATTTATTGTATCAAGCAATACAAACCTCAAAAGTCATTTCTAATATATTTCTGGGAATCTGCAGGACTGCGGTTTCCCCCAGTTCTCCCGAGATACAGATCCAAGGATTGGCTGTAAACATCGAGCCACCAAGTTTCTTGCTAGGAACAATCAATATATGGTATGGTATCACTGTAAACACAAGAAGAAATAACACATCAAAAATGAAGAAGGATGATTATGCAACCTCTTTAATGAGGAAAGGGAGAAATGATATATCATAAAATAATACCGCAGTACCATGAAATGTCAAAACAGCATCAGAACTGCTATTTAATCATGCTAACACTTGCACACTAAGCACTGATTGACAATCAGGAAGCGTACACATAGCAGTCATTAAGAAGCAGAGCTGAGAGCAAGACACTGTCAGATGAAAAAAGAAATATGGATGGAATAGTGCCTTCATATGGATATAATAATTTTTCATTTACCATCCTCAGAACATGTCACGATGATGGTTACTTCTCAGCTTAGAGACAAGGAAGTAAAGACAATATTCACGTATCCAGGACTACACTGCAGCTCAGCATGCAACTCAATACTCCATTCCTAACTGCCCACATAAGCACACTACGCAACACTAACACCAATTCATTCAATTCAATTACTAACCAAATCCATTCAATTACTAACCAAAGCATTTGTTTGCAGGGCTTGCTTGCAGTAGCATTCGCTACTGTAGCCAAACAAATTCAGTGAAAATGCATTATAGTGCTGCAAATTTCTCTCTAGCATGTTGCTCTTAGTTATGCTAACTGTAAGACTTCCTGATTCTGAGAAGAGCAAACAAATGTTTCCCCCTCTAACTGGCACAGCACACATGCTCAAATGCTTTCTGGTCTCCTGATTTAGGAGAGACTAATGCAACATAGTATTACCTGAATTATAGCCCCTTCTCTGACTCAGGAGGCATATGCTCCTAAGGAAATGCATGTGCTTCTCAATTTCCTAGTATCTCATACAAAGCTCTCTATTAACCAAACTTTTATAACAAAATCCAATTACCTGAATGGTCACTGTGTTTCTTGGCAAAATGCCCTTCTTTTCTAGTGCCTAAATGGATTACAGATTGGGCTTTTTTTTCAGCTGAGGCGTTTAATATGTTTCTCCTTCAGCGTCTCCTCAGCTCTCAGTACCCTCAAGAAAGCATTTGGTGGTTGGATTTTCTTAAAAGCTTGACAGGAGCATTTAAGAATGGATTAAAACACTTCCCTATTTATTTTCTGTGATGATAGTCTTAAAGTAAGTGACAATTTAACTGCATCCAGCAGACCAGATTTTAGCATTGTCCAGAACTTGCCCAAAGGAAGACCAAAACTTATTTCACTTAGACATCTGCTTGCTTTGTCTTCCATACACACAAATATGGGTCATAACATACCAGCAAGGGCAGCTCCTACTGAGGGATCAGATGGGTCCTTTCGCATACCCATACCCTCAATATTGTAAGTCTCACTAAAGTTATTCCTTATTCTGGCCTTACTAGTGAGGTCCTGTGGCAGCAGGCCCACAAAATGCACGAGAGCTCTGTAACACACTTAAGCATCAGCAACAACAGATTAAAAGTTTCTCTAGGGCATGTTAAGACAAAAAAATACTTCAATGTGTTGCAGAATTCTGATGCACCCCTCAATGGGCATTTCATTGTTATCCCAAAGACAGAGACACTTATGGAGAAGAGCAGGCGGAGCATGAAAAGTGGTTTGTTGTTTTTGTTTTTGTTTTTAATTCCTAGCATTAATTCCTAGCAAGGTGTTAATAGTCTCACCTTGATAATGAACAACTCAGATTGTTCTGGTTTAGTATGATGCAAAGACACCCACCACAAAATTTTCTGTTGAGAACTCTCCTCCAATTAAAAGGATTACAGCTGCCCGCATTTTACCAAGTTAGAAACAGAAGCCTTTAGTGACACACAGAGAGACACTACTGTCTGCCAGAGAGAATCACAGAAACAGAGACGCAGCATACACAGATGGATACCAGGAAGAAAGCACAACAATTATACCACGGCATGTTGCTCAGAGCTGTTTAGGATTTGGGGTAAGGACTCAACCAAATTTGGAAATCAGAGTTCCAGGGAAAGCAAATACTTACAGATTGTTGTGAAAACATTGGTAAAGCAGAAGTAATCAACAGCATTGAATGACAGGAGATGATATAAGAATTGTTCTTTCTCATCATCACAGCGGAGGAATGCATAACGCTTGTAGAGTTTTCTGACAAAGCAAAACAAATAATCTGTCATCGTAACAAGATGCTTTCAGTGAAATGTTTTCTATTATGCATATTTATTAGGTAAACTATGAAGAATGTGAAAGCGATCACAAATGACAAATGATACTGGAGCAGCCAACAGGATTTAATGTGCCAGGATATGTTGACACTCTCCAAGTCTGAAACTTCCCAAGTGCATCAGTCCAATGCCTCACACTCTTTTCCACCCCTTGAAAACAAGGTTTGGGGTGGTCTAAGGGTCTTCTCCCACCAAAATACACTCTAAAAGATGGAAAAGGACTTTTTGTACTTTCTTGGTAAAAATTCTCTGACTACTTTTGGCCACGAAAAAAGATAAAACTGAAGTAAAGAGAGTCCTTATAAGTTACTTCTGAGCAGATGGTGCCGTGGGAGAGTCCTCCAGCACACAACATAAGACAGTGAGAACACTGTTTTCCAAGGATACTAGGGCAAACACTGGGGATATCTGCTTGTGTTAGGTTATAGGTGATAACCAACAGCCTACAGCACCCGGCATGTTAAGCTAGGGAATGGCCTCAGTTTTGGCAGCACACAGCTCCCACGTAACCAAAATCATAAGCATGTAAAGATGGCCTAAAGTCCTACTGTTCCCTCTTACTGGGTTGCAAAGTCTTTACTAGGACTGCAACACTGCACAGAACTGAAACTTCTTTTAAGTGGAAATATCAAAAGATGTAGCTCAGTAGCCTTATCTCAGTAGTGGAGCCACTAATGCCTATGCAGAAGAATGCACTGTAAACAGAAACAATCTTATATTCTTATTGAAATTACTCAAACACATTAGAAAATTTAACACTACAAGACATGCAACCTAGAAACCCTGAAAAGAATTTACAATCTCAATCTTTTCAAGTGCAAGGAACAGTGACAAATGACAGGAAAATACTCCTGAAGTTACTCACACATAACAATCACCACAACTTTTATTAATTATGCAATCAATAAATAATTCCAGTGTTGATGAATAATCATAATCATAAAGGAAGAGCATGCCAAGATGCATCAAAATCCAACTGATGATAGGGGAATATTCACAACATCATGAATGCACAAATTGGGTGTTAGAAATGCTGACACAACCAATTAATAGATTGTTCCTGCCAGGAGGGTATCCTGATAATTCCCCTCAATTTCAGATATCAATTACAAAAAAGTCAGCAAGTGATTCACAAGCCAGAACTTTGCAAAACAAATCAATGATGATTAGCACACCCACGTTCTCACTTACAAAACAAACATAACACTAGAGACTGACAGGAAACATTCACTGGAAATAAAGACACTGAGCTTTAAATCAACATAACCTGCCTGTAGCCACAAGAGTAGCAAACCCTCAAAGGTCTCATGGGTGAGAGAGTGTCCATCTTTGATTTGAACAATCTGAACCACATGTTTAGACAGCCTGTCCACAAGGGTATGTGCTGTCCTGCCTTTTCAGTGTGAGATTTCTCAGTTTACCTGTGCCCATAAAAGTCTGAGGGGAGTGACACTATGTGATTTCCGTCTGTTCACTAGCTCTAGTGCTTTAGCACACTAGAAAGAAACTGAACGTGTTTCAGTTTTCTTATAGTTTTTTAGCAAATACAAAGTGAAGAGAACGGGTTAATCAAAATATCATAACAGTTGCTTCAAAGAAGAATAACAAACAATCATGTTGTTAACTGTGAAGAAGGTGCACGATTACTTTCAGTACCTCACTGAACTTGGCACTGCTTCTGCTAAAAACAACAGAGCACACTCTAAATCCATGCTACCTAGAACACCTTTAAGTAGGCTATCTAAATATGCAGCACAAAACACATAAGATTACAAAGAATTGAAGTCAATCCTATACCAGTTGTTCCTTTGCTTGTCACTTTCATTTAAAGATATTTTTGCTGCTGTCTCATTGTCTCTACCTGCCTGATAGATGAACAGTGCATTGGCTAGTGTTAAGAGAGCTGGGTGGGGTTTTTTGTTTTTTTTCCTTTTTTTGGGGGGGGGGAGGGAGGGAGGCTGGGGGGGAAGCGGAGAATAGGGGCAACATGGCAGAAAGTGGAGTGTGGTGGTATGTGAAAAGTCCTCTCTCAGCACTTGGTCTGCATAGGACAAGCCCTGCTAAAGTTAACCTGATCTGGACTGTTGATTTCACTGGAGGCCTAACCTTAATTTAAAGATACAGGTAGATTTATTAGCTGCCCTCACTCCGTCCTTCAGCTTTTCCTTGCTTGTTGTTGGAAGGCCACAGCTTCATCAGAAAGTCCACTATAATTCAATACAAGGCAATTTTCAAATAATTAGCAGTTGGGGTTCAGGGGGGATGGGGGAGGGAAGGCATTTCTTGGAAGGTGGTATGAGTGAGAGGACAGGAGAGTAGAGAGCATAGGTTAAGCTGTCTCTAAAAAGAAGTCCTCGATTAAAGCTAATGATTACTACTAGGGCCCAAAAAAGAGAACCTTTAATTTCCACACAGTAAACAGTATATTCAACCTTACCAGCAATACATTTTTTTTCTGTACAGATTACACTAAATAAACCTCAAATTATTACTTTTAAAACAATTAGCATCAAATATGGCCTGTACTCTGATTTGTTTCAACTATTTACAAATTAATTATGTTTACAAAGATAACATAATGTACACGTGCTCTGGACATCGCCAAGTAAATAGATCCTTGTACTCAGCATTTCTCCTTTTGTCCTTCAAGATGTGTAATTATAAGCAGCACTACCATAGAGTGCTTTTGACAGAGTTTAAGCCAGCAGTTTAAGCCAGTATTTGGAACTCCCTCCCGGTTCAAGTCTTCAGTCTTCACTCACATCCGTCTGCCCCCTTACTTCATATAGTTCTCCCATTTTCTTCCTATAGTACAATTACTCTTTAAATAGCTTTTGGGGTCTTTTCATATTTTTTTTTGACTTCATATACAATGAATTGGAAGTCAAGTGTTTTGAAATGTTTAGAAGAAGTAATAAAAACAAAAAAATAATCTTAATAGCAGATATTTCACTATTACAAAGGCCTTATGTTCTTAAGCAGGCTATAAATGCAAAACCTCTACTGTGTAGGAGAGGACAAATAAAGCTGAGACACTGTCAATCGATCTAGAGATGTGGACTATCATGCTCTGAATTATTTAAATGGAAGACTCCAAAAGATTACCAGATCTCATCTTGGCTTACTGCCCTAAAACGAGATGCAAGAACTGATCATCACAGCCTTCCTAGTTACCTTCAAGGTACAGCATGTACCCCATTTCTCTTAATCCACACCAGAAATTGATTTACAGGAATGTCTCATATTTGGCAACAGAAATAAGGTATGGAACAGTCACTTTTTAGTCACACTAACATGAACCACAGATGCACACCTTGATGGGCTCGTATCATGACAAAACTGTGTACAAGGACCTAAGTTGCACTTTGTCACGCATTGCAAAAACACACAAACAGTCCAAAGAAAACCACATATCCCACAGCTACAGAAAGGGGGCCAAGATAAAAAGCTTGACTCAGCAAAATAGTGGTGCTTGGATTTATGCCCTGTGTTGTTTAGTCCCTAGTAATTTTTGAAGATTTCAGTTTAACCTCAAAGTCACAGACAGTCTACTCCGACAGAACTGATTTTTTATCTGAAGAACCACAGCACTGATTCGTAATTCCCAAATATCTCATACACAGGTACAGAGAAATGCTTGGAAGGATAGTTTGTTCTGTTACTTTTGCATACAGCTAAGCAGATGGAACAATAGGCAGTTCTGGGTTTTTGAAGTTGAACAACTAAACAGGTTTCATTTATAAAATCCAATATAAACCATCTTACTTCGTGAGTTCATGATCTGAAAGCAGCTGTTTTAGATGCCTAGAGAGCAACTTCTTTTCCATAGAAAGACGAACCCAGGCTCTGGCCTTGCCAACATCTGTTTTGATCTCACTAATGTTCTGGATATGCCTGAAAAAAAAAAAAAATGACACTGCTCAGTATTTTCAAATTGTGATAGTTCTTTTGTACCAAGCTAGGCTGAAGAAGGAATTTTGTGCTAGTAATGAAAAACATTAGGCAAGCTACTAGAAAAAGAGGCACAACCACCTTAATATTCAGCAGAATCTAAATTCCTTGCATATTTATCTGAAAAAGAATAAAAGCCTGAAACAGAAATATCCGCAATGCAGTGCCCTATTTACAAAATTCTAAACCAGGCCCACTGCCTCACATGATTTAAGAACCATTCTGGACCTTATCACTGCAATATTTATGGCTGAGTGCTTTGGAAAATTAAATACTGTCTTTGCATGCTCAGTAGTAGCTTTTCTTGCATACAAGACACAAATGATGTGTTTTGAAAGGACAAGTATGTCCCTTGAAAATCCTGAATTCACTCCTCCTCACTGAAAGAATTAGATGTTGGTAAGGTAAAAGGAGGAAAGAAATTTCCCTTTTTCATAATTAATTTAGAAGTTATGCTTATTGGTTTTTGATGCACTGAAAAGAGGCCACTGAGCAGAAGTTAGTTTTATTCACACTACAGTACTCAGTGTTAGATAAAAACCCATTATTTAGACCAAACAAGTTCTTTAAACTGCTTTTTCTACTGAGAAGCAAGAATGAGCTCAGAGCTACACCACCAACTTGTCAATGACTGGGAAGATACATATGCTACACCAACATCTCTGTGGAAATAAACCAATACAGAACACTTACAAAAAGATGAAAATTGTGTCAGGGCATTTCTGTAAGGTAGTAGTTGTGACAATAAGCTCAGTAAGAAACATTTTTGTAAAGGTCAGTGAAAAGGTTGTACTATGTATTTTAAAATGGTTCAGCGGGTCCCTTCCCCACACCCTCCTCCTGATTTATGAAACACAGACTTTTCTCTATGGTACACATCATACACAGAAACAAGTATGCAAATCTCACAGGTTTTCTATGTTGTTTTTAACAGTTTAAACTCACCTCATATCCTGGATGAGAGAGATTCTAAGAGGTGACATGGCTGGACTGGTATCAGACTTTCTCCTTTCTGAATCAAGAAGTATTCCTAGATTCAGAAAAATAGAATTTCTTGTTAGTAGAAAACCATCTAAAGATTTAAAAATCTATATAAAAACAAAGTGAATTAAGACCAACTTGTACTTTTGCATTATTGGTGACTCACTGCTTTGTGAAGATATTGTGGCATGTTTTTACTTCAAGTCACATGAAAATCTAATATGCTACACAGATGGTTATGCAGATCAGCACACAATGAGCATTAACACATTAATGAGCTTAATGGAATTGCTATGACATCAAATGGCTTAAGACATTTACTAATCAAGTATTATTTTCTAAAGACTACCCTGTTTTCTTTCTGTGTAGTAAAACTGACTGGCATTGTTGACACCAGAAAACAGTGTGCAACATGTGTGGTGCACTGACTATAACATCATATGCTTAACTAATCTATCACTTTGCAGACTCCTGTAAACACCACTACTTTTTAAAATAGCCTGTTTGATTTTTTTTAAGTAATACTCTTATCTTTCAAATTCCACTCCAGAATCAGGTTGTATATTAAATATAGTCCCTGCCCTCAATCCCAAATTAGAACACATGAAACTGGTTATAACTTCAGTCTGATATGCAAAACCACTACGGACGAGGTGACATTTGCCCCTTACTACCTTCCAAATCTTTCTTTTTCATTGCTTACAGGACCTTGTGCATGTTAGTAATGCTCAGTTCTTTGCCAATAGCAACTTAAAAAAAAAAAAAGGCACCCACTGCTTCCCCTAAACCCATTGTTCTCCGCAAAGTTATATACTATGCCCCTATTTGACACAAGAAGCAGTGCTTAAAAATTACATTAATAACCTTAGAAACAGATTATCAGTGGATCTTACATGCAATATTACTTTTACTGCCACACTTGATATAACAAAAATTAAAATACGTTTCTTCAGTGTTTTTTTTATTTTTTAAATGTCTTTTCTTTTTTAAACAAGAAGCCTACAGTTCAGTTGTTTTTCAAGAGAGAAGGTAAAATTTCAGGACACACAGTGCAATTTTATACACTTATATTTGTTTTCCACCCCCATCTATAACATAGTGTGCTTTGTCAGTCATGCAGTCAGTGATTATGTGTAATATGGAGGATGGTATATCAGAGCAAACCATTTTGAAGCTTGTCTTTGAAATATTAGATGTTTCACAAACAAGTGAGCCCAATCCAAACAAGTTTATTTTTCACCAAATATACTGAGATAATAGACCAGGTTCATATTAATTCTGTAGTGGATAGAACACTTGATTCCATCATATTGAGTGAAGAGCATTTCCAAGGAAACAATCTCTGCATGGTGCAAATCTGCAGGCAGCTCTTACTTGTAGTTTTTCAATCATCTTCTTCCAGTGGAAGTCAATCTTACCTGAGGTACTGAAGCTGCCTGATGTAGTTTTTCTCTGCCTGTTTTCCAAGTAGTGTAACAGATGAGACCACAAAGCAGATTTTCCCTAAAATTAAAAATACTTTTAGTTAAAGAAATCACCATCAACTGAATAAAATAATAATAATAAAAAAGTTTAAATTATTGAAAGTATCAGCCATAACAAGAACTTGCTTTAAGTACATTTCTCCCTATAGTCATTGGTAAAAAGCAAAACTGAGACACAAGTTGGAGGTGCCCAGGAGCTGTAAAGAGATTGAGAAAGAAAAGCAGGAGTCAAGCTGCCAGATCTAGCAATTCTGCTAACAGGAAAAAGCCAGCTGAACTTCATTTCTCATAGTTCATTAGCACGATAAGTCAACATTTAAAGGCTTGTAAAACACTATGTGCCAGCTGAGTTTTAAGTATGAGGCTGTAACCTGTACTGTGTTTTTCCTTCCCTGCCTCTCCAGCAGTGAAATGACAAGTGATACTGCTGAGTAAACCATCTAACACCTAGACCAAGTCTCATTCCCATCAAGGTAATTCAGGGGTATAAGGGTATAAGTGCACTCTGTCAATTTTTAGAACCTCAAAAGATCCCCCTCAATTTCATAAAACAAAGAACTTGGATAATCACAAACACAGTAAGAAAAGACAACCCACAATGCAAACAGAACAATGAAAGCTTATTAGCAAGAATATTCCAGCTCTACACATTATGAAACCAATTTAAAAGTTAAAATTAGGAATGTAGTATTTAGGCCAAGATAAATCCATCAAATGATGTTTAAAAGCGCACCTTGCTCATTATGTTGCTTTCTCTAGTGGCTTAAAGCAGAGTGTGAGGAAATCTCTTGCTGGCAAACTAAAAAGAATCCTGGATTCATTCTACAATACTCTGCAAGATAAATCAAAAGCTTGCAAAGCCACAGAAAGACAGCAGTAATTGAACAGGGTCTCTCCAGCACATTAACTGGAAGTACTTACAGAGGAAATTAATTAGTATTACTTATGATCATCCTAAATTATTATATTAACTTGAAATCCTAGTAAAGATAATGCAATTCCACGGTCCAGAAAAGCAGTTATATTACAAAGGCATATTTTTATTTACAATTTTGTACAGAAAGAAGCCATGACTGTAAAAGCAACACTTGCCAATTAAGCACCATCAATGTCATCTAAAATCATGTAATTGCCTTCCTGGAGGTGCAGTCATTATGGTCCAACTCTGAAACACTGCTTTTTTTAAAAAAAAAAAAAACACCTATCTCTAAACACTTCAATCCTACATCTCACTGCAGTTGACATAAAGAGCTAACGACCATGAGGGATTATTCCAGAAATGGCACACATCCACAAGATAAAGCCTAGAGTGTCTGTAATATCTGTGTTGAGAGAAATCTATTAAAAATATGCATTCAGTAGTGAAGATATAAAAAAATCCAGAAAAGCTCAATGCCTCATGTGTGTACCTGACAGATCCAACAGGGAAAGCCAATATTGCAAGTCTTATAAAAACATAAAAGGAAAGCATGAAAAATACCAACCAGGAAACAGGATTTTCTCAATAAACACACACACACACAGAGTTTAGTGTTCAGTAACTAACTGCCATGTCAAGGAGAACTGCAACAGATCACATAAAGCAGCAAACAAAGAAACCTGCAGCAAATAGATGTCAACAATCATGTTGAATGTAAGAATTCATGCAGTATATATCTGCCCGCTTCCTGTACCATCATGTTACTCTCCTTTAACTTCACCAAATAGCAATGATGATGCAAGCTCTATCTATAAGGGAAAGGAAGACAGCCTAAGGAAAGCAAGGGGACAGAGAATGGGCAAGGCCTTCTGAAAGCTCAGACTACTTCAGTCATTAGACTTACATCCATCAACTCTCCTGCATTGCTCTGGGCAAAGAAAGGCGTGGATTCATTTTGCACATGAGTGAATCAGTAGGTAGCTAATTTAGGATTATCAGGGTTCATCAGCAGGGAAGAGCAGAAATTGGTGGAAGGAAAGACATCCTCATTAGTATGGTCAATTGAGAAAGAAGAGTCTTCCTTGGCTCATTATTGAAAAATAAAATAAAATTTATGTACAAAACAGCAGGCTTTTGCATATTTAATAAAGGCCAGAGCACACAGAGAATTAATGGTCTGTTTTGTTGTTTTTTTTAAACTGTGGATCATAATATGAGATGCGCTGCACTTCCTCCATCAGGCCTGTACTATATTCTACCACTCTGTTTATTCCACCATTCAGCACTGTTTGCCAACATCTGCAATCAATCCAAAGCATTAACCTTATGTAGGGTTGGCCGTCTGGTGGTCTGAAAGGCCCAAATCTGAGTTGAAGCAGAGTATACTGATGCTCTGTCTTCTAAGACGAAAGCAGTACAGCTTCTATCCTAAGTGATATACAAGAGGGAAGGGAGAGAATCACATGATAAATCTTCACATAGAGAACTGCTATATAGTTTGAAGGAGAGCAGATTTAAATGCTGGTGATCAGGTGCTGGGTACAGAAATCATGAATTACAGCTATCTGGATTATGTACATTTATTCTGAACATTCCTCTTTTAAAAAAAAAAAAGTTATAGTCCTCATTGTCCTTACTATTCCTTTGTACAAAGGAGAAGGAAAGAATAAAGGCCTTCCAAACTCCATCTAGACCCACAACCAACTCCAAACAGAACAGCACAGCAAACAATCATTAATTTCATACAAAAAGCAACATGTTTAACTTGTGAGCTTCTAAACATCACTTAACTATCTCTACACTATTAAAGAAGAACCAAAATAGCAAGGGTTTTACTCTTTAAAACGAAATTATCCTTGATGAAAACAGTTCTCCATACCATATCCCATTGACAGCACCTTTAGCATACACTACCTGTTAGCCTACGCTAGTTCAGTAACAAAAGCTTAAGAACACAGAAAATATTTTATTTAACATATTAATAAAAAACCACCAAAAACCACAAAAGAAAATCAAAACAGATTAAATGCAAAGAAAGTCTTCCAAGAAGTCATCTGTGGAACACATCTACACATGCATTCGAACTACCCCAGAGCTAGATGTGGAGACAGACAAGGGGGCAGTAACTGACATAAAAAAGGCTGGAAGAACACAATTATTTAACATATCTATAGACACACAACAGGTATCTTCCAAAAGCAGAGAAAGGAAGAGCATAACATGATACTAAGATAGTACACTGCAACATACAGGAATATTTGTTCCTCACCTGTTTGACCTGCAGACCGTGGCTCCATATCCTTTCTAAGAGGTCACACAGACTGGCTATCAGGGTATTCTCTTCTACACCTGTGATATTCACTTCACCATGACCTAGCTCCACAGCTTCTCGACCCATTTTTTCAACCAACATCCTCTTGGTCTCAAAAAGGAAAAGACAAAAAAGAGTTAATTCCTTCCTCAGGAGCTTCCAAGATGACTTAACACTTTTTAAATAACCAACAAGGAAGCACATAATAACAAAGATTTGGCAGAATAACCATGTATACAGTATTTCTGGAGCTAGTGCAGGACTGCGTTTCTTTTATCCCTGTTTTTCAAGACACCTTGATCAACTTAGAGCCTCTTCCATCTTTCTCATAAAGGGCTTGCAAACAGGCACATAAACCTCCACAGAGTATGCCCAACAAAGGGGACAGCAGGTGACACGCTGACAAGCTAGATGCCAAGCAGCAAGGCCTGAAGCCTGGCAAGTGCTGGACTGGGAGCAGTACACTGTGTCCACCTCCTCCCAGGGGAAACAACTGCCCACAAACGCTGCCAAGTAGCAGGAGGATATGTCATTCTTGTTCTGTCAGGAGGGCATTTACTTTTAAACCAACCCCATTCTGGAGTGCATCTCCTGAGTGTCCCGATGAGCCACACATTCTCCTAAGTTGTGCACAATTTCATACTGGTCAAACAAAGCTCTCAACAACTCGACAAGTACAGTCTCCCAGTCACAATATATTCATCACAGAGCTACCTGGAGGGGAAAATGACTACAGAATCACTTCTGCTCATCTCTTAAACATTTTTTCATCTTTTTTACTATTCTAGATTAGCTGTCAAATGAGTAATACTCCCTTAGGCACCTATGGACAGTCTTAGTCGAGACTAAGAATTCCAAATTAGTCTCTAGCTCCTTCTCCTCAGCTCCCCTGGTACTTTCTCTCTGCTAACAGCAGGCTCACGACTTTCACTGGAGTTGTATTCCCATAGTGAAAGGAATTATTTGGACAGTTTCATACATGCAGAAAACAAATCTGAAGTCAGAAGCAGAGGCATGTATTAAACACGGATTTACAAAGAGTTGTATAAAATTGCTGTATTACTTCCACTGACTTAAGGCAAGAACATGTCTATTTGGTAACAATTCTCTTTAGTATAAACATTAATATTTAATTCAGATAAGCATATTGTAAAATATATACTGGTGAAACATGTCTACAAACCAATGACAAATTTCCTTGTTACATGCTTGAAAAATTACATTTCAGAAGTTTGTCTGAGAAAAGCTCCTGCATTCTCACCTCGACCTTTTCTTTTGGAATATTCACTCCTCTTGAAATAGTATAGTTTCATTAGTGATAACCAAAATATGCTATAATAAGATACAGGCAGTGGGATGATAAAGACCAATTAGAATATTCAATCTCTTTCTGTCGTTTTATATTCTCTATCATAAATCTGCTTAATAAAGTTTTCACTCTTTGCAGAATTTTTAAGTAAGTTATCTCTAAATGAATTTCTCACTACCACGCAAAAACATTTATATGGATGCCATGCAAAAATCTTTATAGAGATAAAGCAGAAACAGATGGCAGAAGAGGGGGGTTCAAACATATTGGCCACAATATGGTCCGTAAAGGATGGATACAAGGTGCAAGAGAACAGAATCATTCTTTATATTACCTTATTTCGGCATTCCTTCAACAAGCCTTCTACAAACTTCCAGTTTGTTTGTGCAATTACCGATGGAGAGAGGTTAGACAGTTTGGGCTGCCGAATTGTGCTGCCCAGATTTCTGGCTTCTTGGATATACTTCTGTATTGGGGTAGAAAATTGACAAATAGAGACAAAAGTGCGAGTGAGATTACTTTGCTGAAAGACAAGGGTAAACATTTGTATAGCCCACCCCTGTCCAATGAGGGGGAAAAGATCACATCCTCTTTCAGAAAAGGCCTCTTTTTATATCCAGAATTATATTGGGCTAAGACACTTAATATACTATTTCACTGGGGGCGAAATCCCCATTTAGGTTGCCTATCTAGTATTAGAACACACATTGCTGAAACACAAAACCACAATACAAACTGTCAAGGATATTTAGATGCATAGAGATTCATTTACTCTCTCTACTGTCTCTCTACTCTCTCACTGAGAACTGTCATGTTATTTTTTTTCATAAAAATTAAAATTTGTAATAATTACTCAGATCAAGACTATTCAAATGGCAGACTGGTCTACATGGAAACTGCAGGAAAATTTTGCCTGGAGCTTGACATCATCTGCAGTCTGTGCTATGTCCTGCATTCCTTCAGATCTCCTGTTTCTTATCCATCCTCCCAATCTTTCAAGAAGCAGCCGCAAAATGCTACTAACAGTTCTCAGCTGTGAACCATCTGCATTTTTGAGCAAAATCATCTCCTGAACTCACTATACTTGAAAGAGCTTTTCTGCTCCTCTTACTGCCATCAAGGATTTGCCATTGTCTTCACCACAGAGACAAGAATAATATGACAAATGTTTTGAAAGACAGGTGATCACAGGCTGATTGGGGCATGGCTGTGAATAAGTGATAAAGTCCTCTACAGGCATTAAGAGAATACTCAGGATTAGTAAATATTTCAGATTAATAGGTAACTTCTCTAGCTTACACTGAAATAATAACCAACTGAAAAGTCAGTAAACAGATTTGTCAAACATCATATGCTCTTTGCAAAGAGGGAGGAAAACCACACCTTCTCCAGCAGCCTTGCACTAAAGAGCTATGATATTACGCATCTTTATCCAGAAGTATGATTACAGTTATATTGTGCATTTGACATACCAGATAACGCTCTGAGACAGATTTTATAGAGGGCATGAAGGGCCAATCATGCTGGTCCCAGTCTAAACATAACTGCAACTGAAGCTCTGACATGGAAAAGTCCAGGTGCTGGTAGGATAAGTTGGTAGCAAAAAGCCAAGCAGACCATGTAAAGCGAAAGTGGTAAGCACATATGAAGTAATAAAAGCAAGCATGCAAAATAGAAAAGGAAAAGAGTGAAGACATAATACAATGCAGAACTCCCAAGCATTCAATCTAAAAAAAAATAAATAAAATTCATAAGTAATGAAACTGAAAGGCAAAAAGAAAAGATAATGTCCCATCATTGGATTCGTGTAAACTCTGCCCTTTGCTGGGCACAAATACTTCCAAGTTAAAAGCCACTAACTCAATTCCACATATTTTTGTTGATGGCCCCAAAGCTTTAATTTGTCAAAAACCCTCAACACTGCACTTTGAAACCACTGCCTCTTGCTTAGCCCGATTCCCGGCGTTCATCTCAGAAGAGCTCCCTCCCCATTCTTTCAGACTTAATAAGAAAGTCTCTGATTCACTAAGAGAAGGGGCCAATATCCAATCAGTATTATGTCATCAACAATACGTGACATGAAACCCTAAAACACCAGCACAGATTAACCTAGCAGTTGGTCCACTCATTGTATTTGTAATGCATTTGTAATTTTTATTCCTCAGAAAGTATTTGCCTCATGACAGACTAACTCCTACAGGATAATCAACATGCAAAAAATCAGTTAAAAAACACAATAACAAAAAAAACCCCAGAGACTAGTAGTAGATTTTTGCCTTTTACCCAATTGAAATCTCAGATGTTTACACAACTGTTAAACATCATAATTTTTAAAAGTAATAATGAGGTTACAGATCAACTATTCTTCACTTCTGTTACTTCTAAGTAAAAAGTACTTTAGAGTTATCTGAACATATGGAACATGTCAAAGCCAGAAACTACTCATAGCTTCTTTTTTTTTTATTATGCAGACATCTTTCTATTACAATGTTATGGATGACATAGATGACACTATACTTCAACAAAATTTTAACAAACCAATGAGAAAATTCTGGAAATGAGTACACTGGAAGGGCAATTAAACTCATCACCACCATAAAAGAATGAACAAGACAGACAAAGATAACTGATTTTGACAACACTATCCTTACAGACACAAGACTACTTTAAAATTCCAAGAAGCTTTTCTGAAAATATTTAACAAGGCAAGACAATATTGTCTTCAATGAACAACATAAATCTAAACAGAAGTAAAGCTCCGAGTTTACTAAACAAAAAAAATTACTTCTGATATTTTAAACCAGATTATTCTTGGAATCACCCGTAAATGAACACCCACTGTAACAGTCTGCAGTCTGTATCATATGAATCAGAAACTGTACTGCAATTAGTTCACATTACCCAGGTCTTTCAAAATCTGATCATCCACAAAGAACAATTGCATCAGCTGTAGAAGCACTGGTGAGAGAAGTTATCAATTAAGAAAGTAGGTAAATCAACATCAAACTGTGCTGTGTGAAAACAGGCAGACACAAACCTGACAGTATGGGTGCAGCTCATGATCCCACCCTCGAGGTTATGTGTCAGTTTGCTGTTTTAAAACAACTTCCATGGTATACATAAAAAAAATACCAAAAAAAAACCCAAACCAGCAACATCAAAAGGCAATGCTTCTGATTTTAAGATGATAGCAATCACTCTCTGGAGGTGGTTATCTTTCTCTATCAAATATGCAGAAGCAGCATAGGGTTACGAAGTTTATTAGAGACAGGAAATACACGACTGAAAACTGTTAAGATTAACTCCTCCTCCCGTCCACCACCACCACCATTTTTTGTTGTTTTTTTTAAAACTTTAAAGCATGTGATGACATTTTCAGGGAACTCTCCTACACGTAGGATGAAATAATTTCATCCAGAGAGGGGGTAAAAGTGACATAATTTTTAGAATAAGCAAACTAAGTATTTTTGGTCTCCTAAGGACCAGAAACTTAATTTCTATTAAATACAAATAAGAGAGAGCAGAGATAAACTGCAAGTAACTGTCTGGACATTCTGTGAAGGTTACAGGGCATTACTCAGGCCATCAGAAAAAAAAGATTTAAAAAAAAATCAGATCTCTATAGTTGAACAGTTTTCACCTCTCTCTGATCATTGTCAAGACGTAAGTGCTCTGTGTGTTGCTTCTGTCTGTCCTTCCGCCTCCACTGTGCAGGAGCATTTCTCTTTGTCCACCTAGAGATGGAGGAATATTATTAAGCAAATGTCAAGAGTTAGGTGAAGGGGAGCAGCAGTGGGGGAAATAAGTTTCTTTCTTATCATACATTGAACATATTGACACAAATTACACCAGATAAAGTGCAGCTGCAAATACACACAAAGAATCCCTGTAGAATAATGCAACGTTGAGCAACCAAAGGATTTCAGAAAATTAGGTTACACTGCTTTGTATTTTTTCATTCTTTTACTATGTCCAGTTACAATTTACACCTTTCTCATCTTCCTTCAAAGTTTTTATAAGAAGATATCCTAAAATATTTGCTACCTCTTAACTGAGATTCAGTAAGGAGATCTGCTTTTATACTAACAGTAGTTATGAGTAATTCAAAGTACATCAACTATAACCTCAAATATAATAAGGCTTTCTTAAGTCGAGTGGCTTCTGGGAGTCCAGATACTAAAACAAACAAACAAAAAAAAAAAGCAAGCGACATAACAAAAACCCCACCACACACAAACCACCCACATCAACTGATTTATTCTCACTTAAAAAAAAAAAAAAAAGATATTAATTTGCTTTCTAGCACCTCTGCTTTAATACTATTCTATAGATCTCATCAAGAACCAGCACCCATTTTTCCCGGCTTACTCACTTGTTGCTCGCTGGTCCAGTGGATAAAACATCAGACTGAAGCTTGGGGAAAAACCCAAGCTCGTATTTCCCTTGTCCAATTTTCATGTCCAGCAAGTGTGGATGGACTGCAGTGTGATCTATTTTTGCTAGCCTTAACTCAATAGATTTCTCTGAAATAGTAAGAAAGTTAATTTTTTTAAAGGTGTCTTCATCAGATGTGTATCTATAATCACACATCCTCATGTAAAAGCAATCTCAAATTTAAGAGAGGAGGGGGGAGTTTCTTACTGATGCCAACAGGTACACTAGTACTAGAGTCATTAAATAAATTAAAAAATTGACTCCAAAAGGAAGAAGACCTTTTTATCTTCTTAAGCTCAAAAATTTTTCACACAAAGGCATGCAGGAAAATAGCTGAGTTCAATTAAACTTTACATGAGTTTGATCTCACTTCTCAACTTCCCAAGTAACACTTCTTTTCCAACACCTCAGCTTTTTTGGTCTTTTTTTTGAGGTTTTGAAGCATGAATCATTACTTAACTTTAACCTAATGTCCACAGCATTAGTTGTAGACTAGTTATTTTCTTAATTGTCAAGAAAGTGGCTTATTACTCTTACCAGCCTCATCAATAGTTGTGCACTTTTGATACATAGATGTGCGCAGAGTTGGTGTCCTAACATTTAGCAGCCTGATTTTATCCACTCTAGAATCAAATACTCTCAAAATAGGGTCTTTATCATCTTCATCATGGCACATAATCTTATTGTCAATAAAAGATGCAAACATTTGGGTCTCCAGGAATCTTGAGAGGAAAGGCAAATAAGGTTCAGGCTGGTCCGACAAGAAAGATGCCTAAGAGAAAAGGAGAGATAAGAGTGTTTGGGAGTCTGGAGAGAGATTATACAGCCACCAAAAGCACAAATTTTTCTAATCAAGGATGTACTAAACTGCTTTGGTGCCACTTAAAGCCTAGTTTTATTACACACACCAATTCTACCTCTGAAATAAGCAGTCTATAAGAAATCTTCAGTTTCGTGACAATCACCTACTATATAGCACAATAATTATTAAACTGTAATTTGCTAAAAAATCCCTTATTTTCTAAAAATTTCAACAGAATCCAACCAAACCACAACAACAGTATCACAGTTGTGATACTATGTACTTCTGGCTAGGCTCAAAGCTTATGAAGTTGATGAGAATCTTTTCATACAATTTGATAGGAATCAGATAGCATTTTAGCAGACAGTACTGCAACATAATCTTCACCCACATGAACTATCCTACTGACAAATATCTGATATCCAGTAAAGAAGACAGTAGTAAAATCTGACAAACTGAATCTTGTGTTTCCCTAGAAAAGAGATAGGGATGCATTTAATACACATGTACGTAACTGTTGTGTGGGGTCATGGCTTTATTCATTAACATAATTAGCAATTTGTCTGGTTAAAAAAGTAAATAAATAAATAAATAAATAAATAAATAACTTTCACTAGTAATACTTAACCTTAATGTAGAGGTTACCCATAAAATAAGTTCTTTTTCTACAGCAAGCTGTATTTTCCTACAGTATCCTTAAAAGAGTGTCTTTATCTTTCTAAAGGTGTGTATGTATATATTTTTGTGCATGATATACAAGATGTGAATTTTAAGGAAGAAATTTAAGGAAGTGAAATTTAAGGAAGAAATTACCATTTTGACAGTACTGTTTTCCATTTTATGCCCCAATAACTTAAGTCTTTGGTTTGAACACTGTTTTACTTCTAGACTACTTTACTAGACATATCTTCTTATCACAACTTACTTTATCGAAGTTTTGCATCTGTTCCCTGTTTGTAAACCATGATTCCTTGTCCTGACTGGGTTGAATGACAAATACTTCATAATCTGCAAACATTTGTGTAAAGCGGTTGGCAAAAACTTCACGAATTTGAATGTTCAGCTGGTAAATCTTGAATTCTTCTTCATCACACTGAATTTTAAGATCTTTTTTGCTACTGGTCTCCTCTCGCACCTCCAACTGAGAAAGTAAAGGAACACAAAATTTGTATTGTTGCTTCATCAAGTGTACAAAGGTCTTAATCTGCCATTCAGCTGCTACTCCTCATAAAACAATACTCAACACTTTCAAGCACTGTCATAAACAGTATTATCAAAAAATCTAGAAAGAAACCTTTGTCTATAAAAGTTCTAATTTCAATAATAAACCATAACCTACTTTAGTACTGATTGCATCAGATATGCATTAGATTAAAAAAAGAATAGATAACAACCATATACATGTCCATGTATGCCATATACTTGATTTCCTTTCTTTTATCCTTTAATCACCTATTTCTGTCTGGTGTAATAAGTCCAGGTTTAGTACTGCTACAATTCAATACACACCAGCTTTCAAATGAAGAGAGAAAGGAACAGTAAAAAGAAGCTGTGCATGTCTTGTAGTCAATTTCCTTCAACCTAAGTCCTCAGCAGCATACGGTACAACTCATCACTACACAGCTAAGAGCAATCTTTAACGAAATGAAATGCATTTTCAGTTAATGCATGGGCTAAGATTTATGAAAAGAGCAATACAAGATTCAGATACTAGTTTTGATGGGAATTGAGCCTCTAGGAAAAAAAGAATTATCAAAGCTACAAGCAATCATGCACTAGTTTGAATACACATTTGCTACCCCTGCCTTTGTTAATTACTAGAAGAGACACCTCCACACATTATTAGACATAATATCTAGAGCTTAGGTCTGCACAATGATGTGGTTGCTGCAGCTGTCTCATCTTAAGCACCTTGGTTATAGCAGTCCAAAGCCAGCTATAAATAGCATCCCACAGCCACACTCTCTGCTGGAAAGAACTCCGCTCTTCAGCCATTTCTTCTAATTGCATCCCGTAAGTAGTGCTTGGCACCTATATATTCTCCATTAACTGTGTATTTGGTATTAAGCAGGTTTCTAAAATTATTTAAATATTTGAGAAAAATTTTACAGTTATAACCTATACACTCTCAATATCATACAAAAGGCTAGTAAAATGGGACTTTAACTGTTACAGAAGAGAACACAGAGTGGATAAGGCCTAAACATGCAAAAACTTACAAGAAATTAAAAAAGACCTATACTTATCCCATCGCTTCCTGATCCATTCAGCAAAAGAACAAAACCTTCTTACCAATTTTCCCCTGAACTAGAAAACAATGCAAAAGAAAAAACCAGAAGAGGAACAGAGCTGATTTGAGGATCTGATCCTCTCTAGTAGCCAAATGCTTCTCCTTGTAACCCCCCACTACAGCTCCCTTCCTACCCTATTGTAGGTCACACAATTTCTATCTGTTTGGCCTCACCTGCAGCCAAAGTTACAGTCACATGGATAGGAATAGGACTCAGAAGGTGAAGATAATTTAAACAAGCAAAAAATAAAACCTGTGCTAAGAAAATCTTCATTCTATTCCAAAAAGGCTCAAAAAACCCAGTGTTCTTTCAGGTAAAGGGCAACAACTTTTTTTTCCAATTCTGATTGCCCAAAAAAACCCAACTAGGGAGTTACCACAAGCTGTGCACATTCACTTGCTGGGGGTCAGACACTAATGCACTCCTACATCAACCAGGAAAAAGAATCACAGTATCCCTGTGGCAAGCATATTATATACAAGCAAAATTACACATATTCTACAGACAACAAGAAAGAAAGATACCTATAGAAAACAACATTGGACTTCAACTTCAGAATTACCTAGATGTCAGTTTCAGCCATGTACATCACAAGAAAGTGGTGCAAATTTAGAATAAATCTCAAAACCAAGAATAAACAAGGCTACTTGTCTTTTTAAACATAATATCTTGGCAAAAAATACTTAGGGGATAGTCACAGGTTTCTTTAGATATTCTGGCGTTAAATCCCCATGCCCACTCTCTCCCCCCCAGTCTTGACCTTGTCTCTACAGATGTTCACAAGGTTTGTGAACATATTAACATAAAGTTCTTTCTAGTGACAACAGAGTCTTTGGACCATCACATCAGACCACCTGCTAGTGCAGGTTGAAACAGAGTGCAAATAATTTCATAGCTTACCTTTTCTAGACTTACACCTGTTCTTTTAACTAGTGCTTGGAGTCTTGCAATAGTCTCATTTTCCTTTAGCAGCTCATAAGAATTCAAAGGTGATCCTGCTATGTTCCCATTTCTTTTATCAGAAACCAGGTCACATGCTCTGAGGCTCTTCATCTTAGAGGCACTTTCACTGCAGTGAAGGTTTCCCTCAGGTGGAATTCCAAAAGCCATTAGTATCTCTGAAATTTCCTGAATGAACTCGAGTTTATTTGGGAACTGGGGTAGGTCTTCTGGCAGCTCGATGAAATGGTTGTCTACATCCACAAAGCACAGGTTAGCCTGGGATTTAATTTAGAACAGGATACCATTATAACATCACTAGGCACAAGGACCATGTTTCATTCATCTTTGGGTTTTGTGTTTTTTAAAAGATTCACATACATTTGCATTTGTTTGGTAATTTCGTAAAACAGACTTGCCCCAACTGTAACTGAAATGGTTGGTTTGCTTTCAAGAAAGAAGCACAACATCTACGTTTCCAGGTCTTGCAAGGATGTATATAAGAAAAAAGACTCTAAAGTTGTTTCTTAGGTACAAAAGAGATTGTAGCACATATTAGGTACACATGTGTGATTATTTTCCATACACATACAGCTAGATTTTAACTAGAGGATATCTGCAACACTATTTTTTCACATGTACATGTAGGCAGGTGACTGCCTATTGCTCAGATTATCAGTCCAGTCCTCTAAGATTTGGCAAAGTCCACTCTAAAAGGTGTACTGATATTGCAAAAGCTGCAATAAAGTAATCTTCTCTTTCCATAAGCAAATTGAGCTTGAAGGAGTTTCCAAGGGAAAAAATGAACTAAACTAGTTTAAATTCTGTTTTCCTATTTCAATCTCCATCTCATTTACCATCAAAAAGACCACGGGGGAAAAAAAAAAAAAGAAGAAAGAAAAACCACCTACATGGCTTCCACAGCAACATCAAAAGAAGCTATACATCTTCAATGATTTACCTCACCCTATATTTGGTACGGGGGAGTTTCCCCTTCTGGCTTCTGTACTGCAAAACCTGTAACAAATGGTTTCCTAATATTACATAACTACACACTTCACTGCAAGAACCCCATTCAGAAGTGTGAAATCTGCTTGGGAAGTAAAGTATACAGAAGAATCATTATTTTCCTGTAGAAGTATTTCTGTTCTTGTTCACTGCAGAATTAATGCAAACTCTCACTTAGCCTTCCCTATAAAAAAATTCCTTCACCCAGACTGTGTAAAGAGTGTAAAAAGTATATTCGTGGACACTACATTAATTCAGTGCCTGGTTAATAAACCATAAGTTAGAGGACTATCTAGAGCAGCATAATGACTAGAAGGCTGGAGCATCTCTCCTGTAAACACAGGCTGAGAGAGTTGCATTGTTCAGCCTGCAGAAGAGAAGGCTCCAGGGAGACCTTATAGCGACCTTCAGTACCTGAAGGGGGCCTACAGGAGAGATGGGAGAGACTATCAGTGAGTGGAGCGATAGGACGATGGTTTAAACTGAAAGAGGGGAGATTTAGATTAGATACTAGAAAGAAACTCTTTACTGTGAGGGTGGTGAGGCACTGTCACAGGTTGCCCAGAGAAGCTGTGGATGCCCCATCCCTAGAAGTGTTCAAGGCCAGGCTGGATGGGGCTTTGAGCAACCTGGTCTGGTGGGAGGTGTCCCTGCCCATGTCAGGGGGGTTGGAATTAAGTGATCCTTAAGGTCTCTTCCAACCCAAACTATTCTATAAATCTGTAAGCAAAGGAGATTCACTAGATGGCTTAACTTAGCCTCTCTTAACTTAGGGAGACCAAGATCATCCTCAAGAACTGCATAAGCATTGCTGAAAAGACTATGTTAGAATCACAGAATGGTTACAGTTGTTCCCCATGGAACAGAAATTACAAGGACACCTTACTTCACACGACCTTGAAGAGGTACCAAAACAACAATTTCTGTACAAATGAAATCCCAAGTAAATCCTAGTAACAGACACCAAAACAGCAAGTCTCACAATGCTGCTATGCTATAGATCCAACAGAAAGGAATACCAGCAATGATAGAAAGGATCCCTCTTCAATTTACTTTAAAAAGCAAGAAAAATTAAACACATTTTTTCTGTGAAATCATGGTCATCCAAAGCATTTTGCATGCTAGGAACTGGGCAAGTGCACAAAGCAGAAAAATAAAGGTGCTTGTTGATCAAGAATTTTTAGTTATTTTGTTTCTGGAGACAGCAGAGTTGAGTGATCAGTGACATCTGACAACTCTATAAGCCTCTATGTATACATTTATCATCATTTTACACATACAAAATTAAAATTGTATATAAATTGTATATAAAGACATGAGACTTAGCAGCATGTGTAAGTAGGGATACAACTAAAAGAGCATCCTTAAGTTAGTCACTTGGCGTTTCAGGTCTCTAGAACAGTCAAATATTCTTTTATTTGTTGCTGAGGTAGCGGTTTTCTGACAAAAAGAGAACCTCAAATAATTACCCACTACTTTAATAGCAGATTGTTACAAGAGAGGACACATAACATCATCACGCAATGATTCTGCTGAGACACTACACTAAAGAACAAGGGTGTCATATCCCAATTTAAAAACTTGTCATTCCCATAAACTTTTATCAACCACAAATAATGGTGCGTCCAGTTGAAAGTCTTACAAACCTTAGAAATGTGAATGCAAATAAGTCAATATTAATGAATCTGATGCCAAAGCCTGGTCCCCTGAGGTCAAGAGCACAAATTTCCATGGGCTCAGTGGGGCCTGGACTACGCCCACCAATTCCATACCCAGAGGACAACTGCAATTCTTTAGTTTGACCTAACGTACAATAAGGGCCAAACCCCTACACATATCTAGTGATTCCTGCATCGAGTCCATATCCTTCTTTTTAGCTCTGTTCAAAAATATAGAAGGAAATTTTCTAGGTTCTGACAAAAGGATGTCTAAGGAGGATCTAATATGAACTAATATTCACTAATAATGACTAAGATCCCCAGCCCACTGACATCCTAAAGAGAAAGTACACCTTATTTTAAACATTAATACATTAATACATATTTACATGGTATGCAAATAGATGCCTACAACAATGTAATACAATGAGTTCTGATAGCAGAATCACTACTACATGAATCCTCTGTGCAGCACAGAGCTCAAACTGTAGGTTACATACAGGTTTTCACATCCCCTCCTAGACAGTCATATTGAAACACGGTTCTGAGTTGAAGGATTATGCTTGAATACAGCACTGAAAAACTAAAAACCATTTATCTACAGCATTTTTACAGCATTTATTCCTTTCTGTATTTGATCCCAGATATTGGTCGCAAATAACCACACACTTCACTTAACACAGCTAAAGCATGGATATGCAAATTTATAAACATACAGCTGGCTTGTGGAAAATGTGTTTACAGTGGTCTTAAACTCTAAATAATGCTTCTGTGACATTCCTGTAAGCAAATGGTACACTTTTGTATTTATTCTCAGTACTACTGTTTTGCATGTCAACCCAAAATTTATGACTGACAACCTAAAGTTGCAGCTTTCAGAAACATGAATTTAACTCCTCAAGTGGTTGTTTAACATTGAAGTAGAATCATAGAATCATCTGGGCTGGAAGGGACGATTCAAAAGTCATCTAGTCAGCAGGGACACCCCCAACTAGACCAGGTTGCCCAGGGTCTCCTCGAGCCTCACCTTGAATGTCTCCAGGGCCTCAACCACCTCCCTGGGCAACCTGTTCCAGTGCTCCACCACCCTCATTGGAAAGAACTTATTCCTAATCTCCAATCTAAATTTGCTTTTCTTCAGTTTAAACCCATCGCCCCTCGTCCTGTCACTGCAGGCCTTTGTAAACAGACTCTCCCCAGCCTTCCTGTAGCCCCCCCCAGGTACTAAAAGGCCGCTATTAGGTCTTCCCAGAGCCTCCTCTTCTCCAGGCTGAACAACCCCAGCTCCCTCAGCCTGTCCTCGGAGCAGAGGTGCTCTAATCCCCTTGTGGCCCTCCTCTGGACCCACTCCATCAGGTCCATGTCCTTCTTCTATTGAGGGCTCCAGACCCACATACAGTGCTCCAGGTGAGGTCTCACCAGAGCAAAGTGGCAGAATCACCTCTCTGGACCTGCTGGCAATACTTCTTTTGATGCAGCCCACGATGCGATTGGCCTTCTGAGCTGCAAGTGCACATTGACTGCTCATGTCCAGTTTCTTGTCCATCAGCACCCCCAAGTCCCTTTCCTCGGGGCTGCTTTCTAATACCTCATCTCCCAGTCTGTACTGATGGTGAGGATTGTTCCAGCCCAGGTGCATAACCTTGCATTTGCTCCTGTTGAACTTCATGTGATTTATTTGAGCCCACTTCTCCAGCCTGTCCAGGTCCCTCTGGATGACATCCCATCCCTCACGTGTATCAACACCACCACAGCAAACTTGCTGATGTTGCTCTCAATCCCTCTGTCTATGTCATTGATAAAAATGTTAAACAGTACCGGTCCCAGCACGGACCCTTGAGGGGCACCACTTGTCACTGCTCTCCATCTGGACTTCAAGCCATNNGCGACCATCTAGCCAATTCCTTATCCACTGAACAGTCCATCCACCAAATCCATATCTCTCCAATTTGGCAAGCAGGATGTCATAGGGGACTGCGTCAAAGGCCTTACAGAAGTACAGGAAAATCTAAAACTGAAGTCTGTCAATAAATTTGCAATATTATCAAGGATCTTTCACACCAGCAGAAACCCTGAAAGTGCATACAAAGCAGTAACTATCTTCAAAAATAATTACCTTTGTCAGTCTGGTCTAAATGTGTTGGCATCAAGACGAAAAAAAAAGGGCTTTTCAAGATAATTTATCTTCTAAAAGAACTTACTAAATTAAAACCCCACAGAATTTGTAAAGATTTAGTATTAAATAATATATTTGTAACGGTTGAAATAAAAATACTGAGAATATGTATCTGTCTTATATTAATAGAGACCTGGACCTTAGCTTTTAAAATCTTACAACTTCTCCAAAATAAAAAGCTATTGTCTGAGACCCTTGGGATCATTTCATTAAAAAACACATTTTTTAATGAGATACTAATTTAGTTTGATTTAACCAGTGCTGTAAGACTCAGTGTTGCTTATTTTCACTCAAAATAATTTAAATTTCCATCATTCTCCTACATTACAGAGTGGCAAGATGCACATGCAAAGTCAGTACCATGAAATGGCCCAGATTAACTTGCTTGTTAAAAATATATTGCTGTAGCAGTGCAAATGTTTCTTTAAAAGGAAATTCAAAGACACATCAGAAAAACCCAATCTTACTGCAGTAGTTGCTGGGCTTATGATCTACAAGAAAGCTAGTTTAACCACTTTTTTTGATCAATTTTAACGATAAACAAACCACTGTTTTGCCAGCAACTTCTGAAACTGCTATGTGTTCTTCCCTTCCCCTTTGAAGCACTAGCACCGCTTCTCCCAGGCCCGCTCTTTCTCTTGGGTTCCTTACACGCGTCTGATGCAGCTAGCAACAAAACCACAAGAACACTCATGCATACAGAAAGAGCCCTCAGCAAAGCAGCAATACATAAAAGAACAAGCTTAACTTTAAGTGCCCTATATCACTGACATGTACAACCCTACAGTAAGCCTTGAGTCTTTTCTACAATTTTATTGGGCCACAGAGAGTCAGGTTGTCAAGTCATTGGGGAACTTCAATGAATTCTCTATCAGGCACTGTCTTCTGATGTACTCAAGTGATGGTCTAAACTTGAATTTGATACTAATACACTTATTTTACTGAAGATTTTAACCATCTTCCGACAGAGCATCAACATCTAGGATACGGCTACGTTTCCATGGTAAAGCATTCCATTAAATCACCAGATGTGACCAAAATATGGGAGACTGCCGCTATGACTTCCAAGTGACAGGACGAGGGGCAACGGGCATGAGTATAGGAACATAGGAAGCTCCATTCAAATATGAATAAAAACTTCTTTATGGTGAGAGTGAGAGCGTCCTGGAAGAGGCTGCCCAGGGAGGGTGTGGAGTCCCCTTCTCTGGAGATTTTCAAGACCTGCTTTGATGCAGTCCTGGATAATGTACTCTGGGCAACCCTGCTTTAGCAGGGGAGTTGGACTAGATGATCTCTAGAGGTCTCTTCCAACTCTGACAATTTCATGATTCTGTAAAAACAAGCCTTATGGTGAATGTCTGCAAGACTTAAATCAAACCAGACTGAGTTAGGACAGATAGTATTTCACATATATTAGCCTAAAACACTTTGAGCAAGACAAATTGGTCTTTTTAAAATTTCTTCATTATAAAATCACAGTCAAGAAGTCCAAAGTGACACTGAGGCATCCATGCTACGCTAGATGACAACATTATATTAATCCACAATACCTTTCAACTAAGCACTAACTAGATTTTTTGTGAAAGTTCACTTCTCTGGACCTTGTCTAAATTATATATTGCTTTCCTTAACAGCAGCTGTCCCAAGCATCCAGACGCAATTTATGCAGTTTCAAGACAAAGAAAAAAAAATTTTTTTTCAGAACTCAAAATAAATTAAAGCATAGAAATGCTCTTTATACACACTTTGCAATAAGTGAAGAAAATTCTGTTTCTTACTATATCTATGAATCAGAAGCCTGGAGGTAGGACTTGGAAATTAAGTTCATCATATAACCCTGATGATTTCATAAAGGATCATATACATTTCAAATTTTAGAGGTAAGTTAAATATTAATATCCCTTTTGTTAATGATAAATTAGTTTTTATCAAAGTATAAATAATAGAATCCATATGCCCTGTTCTACAACACATTTTATGCATATTTCTTCTCAGTTTTTGTGTCAGGATTCAATGTGTTGAGCTTCTCTGGCACTCTACTGAACGGTATATAAAAACCTAATCATAAATCAAAGTAGTGTTGAGATAAACCTGTAATCTGCAGCTCTAAATATATTAAAGCTGACTGATTAAATTATTAATATGAGAAATACTGATACTGACCAACAGCTTCACTTTGTGAGTCCAGCATGCACTTTGAATTCTGCTTTTCATTTTAAAATGCTACATTTACTTCTTGTTGCAAAAGCAGGATTGCGGGTTGCAGGTGGGGCGTTGGGTTTTTTTGAAAATAAACACTCTGCAATGAAAATCTCAACAGTGGTGAGCTCCTATTCTTTCCAGTCTATTTTGCCTCTCAGATAAGCAAATCTATTGATATAGTATAACTTTCTAGTCACGGCACATGTTCACGTCCATTTATATGCTATAGTTACACTCCCAGCCTGCAGTACTAAGGACTTCAACAGCTGACAAGAAACCTTACTCAGCAGTGACTACCAAGGGGATTTCTGCAGTAAATTCCATCACACGGATGGTATCTCAGTCCTGTGTGTCCTCATCTCACAGACAATTCATATCGCTGTAAGATACTATCAAAAATTTACTCCTCCACCTTCATAAAAGGCTATCTAAATCAAAATGTAAATGGATGTGCCATAAAATTTTTTAACATCTAAAAATAGATCAACAACCTTACTTTAAACCTCCAAAGTGAGCTGGTAAAGCTCTTCAAAACCATTTACCTTTTAAATAACTGAAATATCTATTTGAAATTGAAATATGTTTATTTAGTTGGAAGTATTACAGTGATTTTAAAATGAGGAAATTCTTTTCAAAAGGAAGACAGTTTTTTAGAAGCTTATTATAGTAGTGAAAACATCCATGGTGCATATTAACATGCATATCCATACATGCATTTTACCTCACCAGTTATTATCTCTTAAAAGTATACTAACCCTATTAATTAGGCCTGTCAGCACATCCCAAATTTTCTGAAAGTGTAGTAAACCAAAGGATTAAACTGTTTTCGTGGCAAGTACATACATTACTCTGTTATTAATTATGTCAGTGCAAAAAGGAAAAAAGAGAAAGAGAAAAGAAAGAAATCAAGAGAGTAAGTACTATAGCTTTCATAGAAAAAAATAACAGTTTGAAGAGTAATTTTCCTTTGAACTTGCCAGGAAAAACAAATGAAAACTATCAGCATATGGATTTAACAAAAAGAGCAATGTTGGCATGGTGACCAGACTGGAGGTTCACAAAAATATCTTGTCTTTAATTTCACATAGCTTTTTAAAGAAGGTTTTTTTGTGTCAAGCTATGTTGCAGCACTGCCTGGTAATGAAAATTACTTTCCCAGTGATGTAATGCTAGCAGAAGAAAACAGACAAATATTAAATGGCAGAAATTAGAGAACCCTACCAGTACCTATTAGTAGGGTGTTTTCTGTGGTTTACCTAGTCCCTCCCCTTACACCTACAAGCACACAGACTCTAGGAGAAGCCAGACCAGTGTGCTTCCACAGTGAATAACTCTGCAAGCACTCACGTCCTACAGGGCTACCTGACAGAGGTGACCAGCTTCCTGACAAAAGCCAGCCAGACCATATATTGTAACACTCAGCATTTTCTACATACAAGAGTAAATAAACCATTCAAAAGTGCTCTATGAGAGAAGACATATGGCACTGCCTCAGGAACCAGCCAGACACCAGCTACCTAACA
The DNA here is from genome assembly GCA_004320125.1 of Scolopax mira. Lineage (NCBI taxonomy): Eukaryota > Metazoa > Chordata > Aves > Charadriiformes > Scolopacidae > Scolopax > Scolopax mira. Next base: position 111,771 of record BJBW01002676.1, on the reverse strand, counting down.
TACTTCTCATGGGTGGTTACTGGCTCCTGCAGATGTTTCCTTTGCTGCCTCAGGTAGTGCTCAACCACTGTTGGTCCAGTGATCCTCACAACACAAATATTCTTTTTAGGGACGTACCAAGAGAGAGAAGTGAACAGTGGGATAAGTAAATAAAAACAATTTCTAAGGCAGGGCCCCAGGCAGGCAACTCAGGTCCAGCTTTGCTCACTCAGCACCACACAGAAGCAGCTGTATGGTCTTTTGACTGCAGCTGGTGAATTCCCATTGCGCTTCCTTGTATTTCTTAGCACTACAGGGCTAACTTTTGCAGCACAAAAGTGTTCTTTCTGTAACCTTACTGCATCAAATCCTCTAAAATTACAGTTTAATTTTATCAGAGCATAAAATTTCCAAACCAGGGGTTTATTTACCAATTTCACCATACTCTCTCCAGCATCTCAAGAAAATAAAGCAAGAGCTATCCCAAATTTCACAATGGCTGTTACAATTAGCAGTAGTGTTTTGGCTCATTTCTCATATCCCTCATAGTCACGTACAATGTTTAATCAATCAAGACAAGTTCCTCTCACCTCTTGAGGAAGTTCCAGCTTAGACCTGTCGTCCAGCCCGTTAGAGTGTAAGCCCATGAGGTAAGGGACAGGAGCATCTAGAAAATGAAGGAGGGATGCTGGGAGGATAGGAACGTACACATGCTGCCACTGAAACGGAAACATTAGTGCTGTGATGGTCTCTGCCACTGTCATCAGTCTCTGATAATCTGAAAAAGATCAAAATAAAAAAAAATATATTTCTTTCACAAACATTTTTAAGTAAATTAATCTAAGTTAAAGAAATGAGAGCTTACTTTGAAACAGAAACCACAAAACCCAGTACTAGCTGAGCAGCATCTTAATGAAAGCCCAGGCTTTTACACCCAAGCACATTTTGCTGAAACAACAAAGAAAGCTCAAGGCAAAGTAGGTCATTCTACAAGTCATATGGAAATGAGCAAGTCGAGTCTTAGCATCCATTAAGTCACTCAGTGCTACCTATACCAGGGTTACCAGGAACACCAGTTTGAGTACAGAAGCAGCATTGTAATCAGCTATGAGACACATCTGAAATCATTTATTTTCTCTGTGCTTATGGCTTTCTATGGAAGCCTTGGATGAAACCCAAGGCATCTGGTATCTCTCAGATAAACATTTTTTTAAAGAGTGTTTAAATGTCTATAAAGCATGCTGTCTAGTAGCCAACCCAACAGTGTGACTGAAATAACTGTGGAAAATAAAAAGGATCAGCTTTGTTTATCCTTTGCAATGTATGACTGAAGCCTTCATTCAATGTAAAAACATCTCATCCCCCCCAGCAGTGCTAAATGCACCTGTGCAACATGCACACCAAAAAAAATCTTTTTATTCCACAGTCAGTGGCTGACACAGTCACCATTGCAGCACATTGGGCCAAAACCTCACCCTCCTCTTTTATACTACAGAATCATTTGTAGTGGGTTTTGATATCTATGCACCATAAAGGAAAAGGCAACACCAAATGAATTTGGAACATTGGTCTAATACAACTGCTGAAACATTCAGAATGCTTTTGAGCTGCTAGACTGTAAAAAGCATATAACAAGCTCACAAGACTATGACAATTCCTATCTTCAGCCAAGCTATAATAAACAAGCAACAATTTCCAATTCCATCCAGAAAAGCAGAGGTAAATAGGAGGAAGGGAAAAAAATTAGTATCCTTCATATGTGTGTTGGACTATGGGGTATGCATGTCTTCTCCTAACATGTTCATAGACACTGTGAAATTGGAAAAGACACTTGAATGCATAGGTTCAGATGTTAAGGTTCCTGAACCTGTTACATACTGTTACAAAGTGCAGACAAAAACTGCAAAAATAACAGTTGTTCCAAACACTCTGAAGAATAATTAAGATCAACTGTGCACTTTCTAAGGTCGTGGCTTTAATTCTATCATTTAGCCATCTTCCACTCAGACTTCACACAGCAGAAGACAGAGAGCCAAGAAATTCAGTTCCTGGCACTTGTGATTAATTTTGTTTGAACTCAAAGTTGCAGAGTTTGCAGTCTGCAGAGAGTCCCACAACCCAAGAGGAACTCCAGAAAAGTTATGCTAACATCAGTCATAATTCTGCAATCTAGGCTTTTGCTTTTTCTTTTCCTATCAATCTCTGCTGCTGGAAAAGGTTCCTACACAAAGCTTCACTGCTTCACAGTAGATCTACTGTGGCTGAAGGAGCTTTCAATCAAAACAAGCAAGAATAGCTTAAACAGTTTAAAGATTTTGCCAAAAGCGTACTTGGACTGAAACACATAAGGGAACAATGAATGAACATCACCAGCAGCACTCCCCTAGTCTGCCTGGACACCAGTTTCTGCCTACACAATTACATACTGGTTTGCAGCTTTAATCACAGCCTGACTGCAAAGAAGTGATGAATTAATGATAAGCTTTGGGTAGAATAATACATTCCACCCTATTTTCTTCAGCTTTAAAAGGAACTTTAAATGTAGCCATAGATATACAAACATCCCAGCTGGTTCCTATTCAGTTTGTTTATTTGAAAGAGCAAGCCTCAGAATAGAAAGTGTTTTCCTACTACACAAAACTCCCCTGTCTAATCCTGCTGGCTAATTTAAATACAACTTCTCTTCTGACATTAAACTAACTTTAGTAATAGCCTTTCAAATTAATTACAAAGTAACATCAATAATTCAGAATTTCTATCCACTCAGCCCCTACCTCCTGCAACTGCAGCTCTCTGATCCTGGGTACCTATGTGGCTTAAGCCATTCCCAACTATTTGGCCACCTTGCAAGAGACAGTGACTATATACTGCAGGCTTCATGCAAATCAGGAGCTGTTGGGAAACGGCAAAGGAAGAAGCCTGATAACATAAATCAAAATAGCTTAAATGTTTTCCTGAGTTACACCTATCCTGAGAGGGTATGGAGGTGTTTTTAGTTTTGGGTTGTTTTTTTGTTTTTTTTTTTTTTAAAAAAAACAAACAAACAAACAAACAAAAAAAAAACCCAACCATATACTTCTAGTACCAAAGCATTGAATAACATTTAAAAATCATAACAATTTAAAAGAGAGAAGAAGCACTTTAGTAGTGGTCTTGGTCCTGATTATAAAGCTAGAATATGCTTATTCTGGTGCAAATGACACAGTTTTTTGGCCTTGTATTGTGCAAGAGCACTGGTAGGAAAAAAAAAAAAAAAAGACATCACTAGTGTGCTAATATTTTGGCAAGTATTTAACTGATCACTGTGCAAGGAAAAGAAAATCCGCTATTCTTTAAGATGGCCACTTAAGAACACAGAAAAAGGCCGATTTGTTCTTCTAGCCAATCGCTGTAGGTAAAATACATTATCCCTTAAAGCACATATGAGAAGTTATTTACACTAGTATTTATCTATATATAATATATGTAGACATTTTTGTTAATTTGTAAAAAGCAAGCAAATCCAGGAAAAAGAAGAACTGAGTCTTGAGTCTGGAAAAAGAAGAGCTGGATGGGTAGAAGGTGGCAGCTGTAAGAACCATTATTTCACTTCTCCATTCTCAATTGCTACCAGGGAGAAGCCTATGAAGAAGCTACAGAAATTCTCTGACTTGGCCAAATTTAAAACCACTACATGATCACACTCTGGAATATTTTTTTCTTCTCATCCTCCTACTTTATGGATCTCAATGAAGTGCTGTCATATTCATCAAGTAATTTCCATTCCACATGCAACTCCCATATTGGTACTTTAAGGCAGAGAGTTGCCCATACAGTGGAGGACCATTACTAGAGACAAGTTTGGAGATCCTATGGATATCTATGGATAAACTAGAAAGATAGGCCAGGATTAAGCTTCTCTTTAATCTGCAGGGTAATAGAAGGGGGAAAAATTTTTTTTTTTTTCAATATATATACATATATATACACACACAGGCAGTCCTTGTGAACAGGTAGCACGCAATGCAGCTGAGCCACAGAATAAAGCACTGCCTGGAGAGTTCCCTTCAGGCATGCCTGTTCATAGCAGAAAAGATGGTGGTTAAAGCAACATTTTTTAACAAAATTTTCTGAGCCCAGGTATCCAGTATGTCAGAATCCTTAGGGATTTCTTTAATGGGGCCTTCTTCTTCCAAAAACCTGTAACTGCAGTAAGACAGAACTGTGGCTAGTAGAAGCAGTGGGTCAAAGTATTTCCTATATATGTTTACTTCTGGTTCTGACAGGCCGATTAAAGATGCCTGCATCAAGCAGCAACTTTCCTAAGTAACTAGAGGCAGAAAAAGAAAGTGTCCTATGTAAGAGATTAGAGTTGGGCAACACAGGACTAATACTGTAATAAGATAAAACTAGTACTTTAAATCTCCAGAGTAAATGTAGTTTCAAACAAGAGAAAAAAAGGTGGGAAGAAGTGATTAAAAAGCAAAGCAAAACAGAAAAAACCAACTTTACTTGTACTTTAAAATGGCAGCAGACAGCAAATATCCAGAAAATAAAAACTGTTAATGATCATATTCTGTGGCCTTATTGCATTATATTGCTCCTTCTATTGTCTTTAGCTATTTAGAAAATCTCCTCCAAGCAAATTTCACGGCTGTCTTAACTCAGTGCACACTTTTCAGAAGAGCTCTAGGTGTTCTGTGGAGATAAGGAATAAGTGTATTTCACAGTTACAAGAGCAACATAAATTGCAGGAATGCAAACCATCTCCCACAGATTAATCTCACGAGGGCACCACTGAAGGGCTCCTTCAGCACCACTATCTCTTTGCCAGAGTTCCTCTGCACTGGCTCAGCACTACAGGCATCTTCAGATTCTTCACTGTTTTAGAGGCACCTACCTCTAAAACTACCCAAACCTAAAACTACCCAAACTACCTCTAACACTTTCCCAAACGGGAGACAACTCTTGCAAGAGGACTATCAAAACAAGGAAATAATTCCCTACATTTGGCTTACACTGATCAAAAATATACAGGCAGTGACAATATAGTGGGACAACATAAAAAATTCCAGAAGCATGAAGTCAGAAACATGTCAAAGGAAACTTAAGGCAAAACACATTCACAGCCAAATGAAGTTATTCCAATTCCAATGACTGACTGCAACTTAACATGCTAAATAATTTGTTTCAAAAAGGACTGCACCTGTCAGCAAAGTCCTCCAAGAACTTTGGGGGTTTTGTTCGCGTTTTATTTTGGGTTTTTTATAAGTAAGTCTTACAAGCAAACCCTCTGATCCTGACCTGTATTGTTCCAAATGTAAAACCACCCAATGAGTATCACAACCTCATCTGATCTAGGAGAACAAGAAAAGACCTCAAGCACTTCAACTGCCACAGGTTTGAGCATCAAGAGATTTAACAAACTCAAAGGACAATAAGAAATTGTAAGATTTACATTCTAAAGGGCATCCTCACATTACCACACATACAGGATTGTGAGCAAGTCCTTGCTATTACTGAGAAGGTACTGTCCCAGCTAGTTCATCAGAATTGAAGGCTAAAAGTCAGCAAATAAATAACTAACATTCTTTTTCTACTGAAAGAAGACTCTTTTGTCAAAAACTGTAGGTGAGAACTTGATAGAAACAGGGAAGACACTTCCATAAGGTACAGCATACCCCAGTTCAGCCAAAGCTTGGGGTGAGGCAGGGGAACAGTGATCAGAAGCTGTCAAAGACCCAGGCGCCTACAGACCTGCTGCTGCATGGATCCCTTTGAACTCCGCATGTCTGTGCACGCAAACAAGAAACTCAAGTGTTCCACAACTATTTTAAGATTCTTTAATTAGCCACTGATCAGACACTTGGGAAGTGTCCACAATAAAAGTTGAACCTATTAATATGACTTGGAAAGAGAACCTGGAAGACTGGTCCAAGAGCAAGATGAGTTCCAGTCCAGGAGAAAAAAAAAGTATTTATAACACAATGGCCTGAAAAGAGACCAGGAAACACTGTTCCAATATGGCAACACATGCATTGTTTTTCTTGATGTGCTTCCAACTGGCCAGGCAATCCCATTTCTGCCACAGAAGGTCTCAAGCACAACTACAGGCAAACTAGACAGCATTCTTCTTCAGATGGAAGAGCTGATGTTTGTATCTTCCACTGGTGGGACACATATCCACATGAACAAACCCTGCCTAAATCCCAAACACATAAATGCCTAACCCATTTCTGGAGAAACCACAAAAGAAGTTTATTTGCTAGCCAACTATTTCTCGATTTTCTGTGAATAATAAGCAAAGCAATATGTATTTGGAGTTCAAGAGAGTAACCATTACAAGAGAGTACAGCAAGTTTTGTTTTTTACTGTTTGAAATACTGTATAATTTTTCTGTGACAGTTAACAGCGTTTAGACAATGCAACAACTGTGACATATCACCCTTCTACCATTACACTCTTAATCACCTTGACTACACACTGGTTTTAGTCTACTCATATCTCAACACATAAACCTCTCTATTTCATGCTTGGAGAATGTCGATAATAACTGCAGGATATATTTTACAAATAGTTACCATTTGTTTTCTACATATTTCAGTGACAGCTCAAGGGAAGAAAATATTGAAAACATATTTCAGTAACACCCTGGACTATCCCTGGATTCGTCTTGGGGCCTCCTAGGCTTCTTTACCATTACTATAAAACACTGTTCAAAATGCATTCTACCTACTTTAAACCACGCTATTATGGATGGGTGGGTCTGGATCAATGTTAGCCAGCTTAGAACAACTAAAAGTAGAAACATTATCTTATGGCATAACTCCACATACTCTGTGGTAGAGTAAAAACACAATAGTCAAAAATTTTAACACAGAAAATAGGTGCCACTACCAAATTACTTATTAATTAATAAACAGATATTATTTCAGCTCAGTTGCTTCCTATCCTCTTCAAAGCAAGCTTTATCTACATGACTTCAGCAATAACTGTTTCAAGGCCTTGACAGAGATTTGGGATTTAAATTCAGTCAAATAAAACTTTTTTCAAGTACTTTTATTTCAAAGTAACAACTTAAATGTGACTTTGGGTACTCAAAGAGAAAATTACATTTGCACTATTACTCCTTTTTCAGAACCATATATAATTAACTATGCAGCTTCTCAAAATCCATGGATCGTTTGGCAGAATAGAAGGGAATTCAGCTAAGCAGTTGGAGAGGAACACGGGAGACAGCATACTACTCTATCCAACAGCACAACATTCCAGAGATAACAATAAAGGGGAGAGTCAGTCCATGAACAGAGGAGATTATGTGAAAGCCCAAAGTTTTTTTAGGTGTTTAAAACCAGAACCAATGCAGCGGTTCTTTTTACAACTCCACTTTTTTCATTTACATTAAAACCTGCACATAGATCAGTCTGTGATAATATAACTACAAGATAAGAAAACAAAAACCAAGTACTCACGCTGCGAATAAAGCAGTATCTGAAATTCCAAGAGGGCACAGGTGAAGAGTTGAACCACATTTTCTACTCCAAGCAATTCAAAAACTTCTTTAACCGGAAAATCAAATAATGGTAGTTCACTGGTGCTTGGCCTCTGGCAGATAATTGGTCCATAAACACCTGAAAATTTTAATGACCTTCCTGCTGGAGGTAGAGGAACCTCATAGAGAATATTGTAGATGTAGCTTTCTAAAGGTAGAGGTGGTGGCTGAGGCGAAGTCACTGCTTGGTGAAGCTGTTCTAGTACTTTCTTACAGGCTTTCATGAAAGACATTGGAGTAATCAGACAAATGCACTTTGAAACATAGAGTGTGTCTCTGCTGATGTCATAGGAGTTAAAACGCTGTAGCTTTGAAACAGAAGTGCCATTGCAGTCACCAGTGCTGCTGCAACCATCTTTGTCATTTGTGGGTGGAGTATGAAGGATGTCATACTCAGCATTGTGCATATGATACAATGTCTGCATTGCACTGCAAATCTGTTTGCTAGTAACTTCCTCAAAAAACGTGAGAGAAAATCCAAATGTCCGTGAGCCATCTTCACGAGTAATAATAAAAGAGTGGAACTGAGGTTCCCTGGAATCTGCTTGTGTCTTGAAAGCAAGCCCTTTAGGCATACACAGCTATAAAAAAGGGGGAAATGGAGATATATCGATTAAAACAGACTTTTTTTCTCCCTCTGCCTCCAGAAGCATTGGTGAAAATAGGATTTAGAATCCACAGACTGCCATCACATTTAAGTGGTCACTAAAACCAGAAACCTGGCAGAGAGAAGTACTTTGTTTTATCTCAATAAAGAAACTACACCACATTCCACTGAACAGAAAAATCATGCACAAAGAAGATTCACTATATTGGACACTAATATATTTCTCCACCAATTCCCTAGAAGGTAATAAAAAAAGTTGTAGAAGTACAAGAACCCCTCCTAGGGACTTACCATTTATAAGTTTTAACTTAATTTCCTTTTAAAACATCCCAATTAAATGTAAAGGTCTTTTGAGTCTGCACAATTTAGAAAAATTAATTATTTTTTCCCAATCTGTAATAGACAACACTTTTTTTTGTCAAAGAAAACACAGATGAATGCCTTCAATTGTTAAGATTGTTTTTAAGACAAAAACCAAAAGCCATTGAGTGATACTGACCATTCCCACTGCATCCTGGTCAAAAGGGTTCCATTCAACATTCTCAGGATAGCGAGCAAGAACTTTGGATTTAAATGTGCGTCTTAATGGAGTCTGTTCAAAGTTTTCCCCTGCAGGTGACAGAAAAATACAGAAGTATTTAATTCTCTTTTTAAGCTCAAACAAGGCCAAAAAGGAGAACATCAGCAGGAAGATGTGAGGATAAGTGATTTAAGCACATACTCCTTTTAAGAGAAACAGAAGATACAAGACAGTTAGTTAGCATAAAAATCAGACTGCAGATATTAGCAAGGATTATCATTGTAACATTTCTATGTTAAGTATCTGTGCTTTTCCTTAAGTGCTACTTAGTGAGATTGTGGTCATGAAGCAATTCTCTAAACTTCTCTTCGGATACTTCAGATTCTTATTAAAGCATAGCTAAAGCTCCAGTTTTCAGTGGAATTTTGTTAGTGAAGAAAAGCACAAATAGACAAGATGCAAAGATGATGCAAGTAAAGATAGACATACAAAGTGGCATCACTTAATTTCTTCTGCAAGACTTAGGAAAAAAGGGTATCCACCATCTATTAGAAGTTAGCTGCGAAGAGAGAGTCTAGAATGTTAAAAGACCAAGAACCACATAAATGCCCATGAAGATAGGTTATCAGATGAACAAAAAATGGTGCTTTTTTTTTCCCCCACACCTTTTCCTTTACCTTCTGTTGCACTTGAAATGAAACGGCTGGCACCATCTCGGATTTTAGAGGCCTGTATATACTGGCATAAAGCTATATAACAAATAAAAACAACACCACATTATCAATTTCATACTGTCCACTAATAATGTAGCTAACACATACCAATAAAAAACATATAAGTATTTTCTACAGAATTAGCATGCATAATAGATAGTCTACTCTCCTAACACGCTTTTTATATATATATACACAACTTCATATGAATTTCTCATTTCGGGTACATATTTCTTGAAGGAGATTATATCATTATGTAACAGAAGCTCATAGTTCCTGTACACGCAATTAGAATGTTGATACAACAGGAATTAGTTTCTTATTAAATGAAAATTTTATATATTAAATTATAAATTATTCCCAAGAAGCAGATGATGAAATTAATGCCAAGGACAAAACCATCTCAAGGCCTTTAGAACTGTATGAATTTAAATGCCATGGTCCAACTTTTCACAGATGCTATCAATACATGAGACTGGCTGATACAGCCTCGTTTATAAGCTCTCAAATTCTCTCTAAAGCAGTGATTGTTCATTGTGATAATACAGAACTTTCAGCAGTAAATCTTCTGAATGTGAGTAGTTGCTTGAAAAAAAAAAAACACACAACTGCATATTTTAAAATAAGCCTAGCTGTCTTACTAGAATGCAATTAGCTAAATGAGCATGCAGCTGTTGACAGCTGCACTAACAATCAGGCACAATTCAATGAAATCATATGCTTTAAATAAATCAAACTATTTCAGCAACACCTGCAAAAGAGAAAACACACTTTAACTCCTCACTTGTTTTCTTACATGCAGCAATTACACAGCAATAGAAATTGATTTCAGAATTGTCTGGGTTTGTTCTGCACTTTTACAGTAATATTTAAAGTTCAATCTCTATTTTGTACAACATTTACTTCCAGAAGTAGCGACACACAGAGATAGTTATAATACTGACTATAGACAATAAAGAACCTAACTAACACGTTACATCAAACAAAACTTCATTTCTATGGAATGCTTAAGAAGTCCTTTGACAGTTGAAAAGTTACATAACTTTGGATTTTTTTAAACTAAGTCTTAAATACTACCTCAAACAGGGAATTTATCCTGAATCAGGACCTGGGACAGGTCTCAATACCAAAAATATTCACATCTATTTTGCTAATTCCCTGGTTTTTAGCACTGAAATTAAAGGAGAGATTGTTTTTCTGAGAAACACAACAGCTCAGATGATTTTCAAATCAACAAAACCACTCAGCTACATTATTTATGATTTTTTTCAATAATACTTTTGTTCAGAGAGGAAAAAAAGCTGTATTTGGGAAAATATGTAAAGTGTATATAGAGAGGGATAGTTAGGTAAAAACAGAACACAACTTCACTGAAATACAAATATCTTTGGAAAGAGCAGAGTCAATGATGGAAAACATAACAGCATTTCCATAAAGGCTAGAAACAATCTTAAAATATGAAAATAAGCATGTAAAGAAATTTTCAATCTCCAAGAAAGAAAAATTGACATAATGCCACATCTCTATTTACTGAGACAAATATATGCTCAAGAGTGTCCTCCATAAAAGAGATTTTAAAAATAAGTCTGAGATATAACACACCTACTATTTTCTATATTTACATCTGTGCAGATGATGTAATGTCAACTTTTAGATAACTGAGGAAAAACCTCAGACATTTACTAAGCTTCCGCATACATATAAGGGAGAAAATGTCTGAAGGCCAAATTTTCCCCTGAAGTTGGAAACCACACACCACAATCACTGGGTTAACCTATATGAAATGCCATGCATATTTTGGAAATAAAAGAATATCTGTGAATTGAAGAACTTTTCATTAAAATTATTAATATTGCAAAACACACAACACTGCTCTTCCCTTATAATTAAAAATAACAGACCATCTGATGGATGCTTATGTATTTTAAAAAGCCTTGCCCTGTCTCCTCCCAAGAGACATTCTCTCCAACACATACTTAAATCTTTTAGAACTTAAGTGTGTCTATAATTAATGAAAGTATTGAAACTTATTTCTGGAAGGCCACGAAGTCCTGACCCAGACAGAAACATAAGGCAACACTTACATGCCTTCCTGTAATTCTATCAAACAATTCAGCTGTTGCACAGATACTGCTCTTGCCAGAGTGCCTCCATATTACACTTCTTTCCTAGAGTCATACTGCTATGAAGTCATATTTGTTGTGTTGACTTCTACGCGAGTGTGATGCTCGTTTTCTCTTTCATAGCAGCACAGTCTTCCATCTTCAGCTATCTCTTCTTTTAAGAGCCTTCATGCTTGCAAGACAGCAAACCACTGGACCTTCAGCTTGAGCAACGCTGACTCCCAAAGATACTGACAGGGCAGGGAATCACAAGCTGACAGTTCACCAACATCTGGAAAGTTCAATCCAGGAACAGAAAGGTAATCTGTGCAACTCCAGGACACTGGCTAATCTTTTTTCTTGCCATTACAACTAACGAGAACCTGAGCACTAGCAAGTCCATCTCCAAGGCTCCCCCTACACTTCTCTCACTAAGCAGCTGATGGTTGTCACTAGATAGTCATCAGCAGACAGGGAGCAGGAGTGGGGAAGGAATCCTCAAACAATATTTGCTTCTATCCAGAGTCAAAAAGCAATTAACCCTAAATTTCTAAATTTATGATCAATTAGAAGCCTCAAACACCAACATCCTGCTCCAGCAAAATACCAATTGAAGCACACCTCCAGCAGCCAAAAATAACTCACAGTTTCAAGATCTGCCTCTGTGTGGATTAGACATCTGATTAATTCATGAAATGGTTTTTATAACAGGTTTAACAAATGCAGGAGACAAAGCCATCAGCAAAATGGACAAAACTGAGGACATAAGAGAAGATAAACTGATAAAAATATGATGTATCCCACAAGTTTCAGGATAAATACCAGGATAGTTAAGTTCTCGGACTTAACTATCAAAGAACTGCTGTCATCAGATTATGCTTTTCATAAGGTTCCTCTCCTCTAGCAGAAGTGATGACTAGAAAGTACTTCCCTTATTGATCAAAGTTTAAATAAAGCAGTCTTCAAATATGAAACTATAAATAGCTGTCTATAAATAATATCTCTATAAAGAGTTTATTTCTTTTGTGCAAGCTCCATGTAAAAGGGACTTTTTTTAATGAGAGACAGTATTGCCCACTGAAGACTAAAGAGGCTTTCAAACACGTTTGATGACCCTCATATACACGTTACCACTCAGCTGTTTGTCACAGCACAGGAAAAGCTTTACACAAATGAAGACGCAAATCATCACCTCACGGACTACAAACTTGCAATTAATTTGGATTTAAAGCAGAAATAGTAATTGACTAGCTGAATCTGTAAGATCATTTGTCAGGAACTGTTATACAACATAAAATCCACAAACATACAAAATTCCAGGAAAAAAAAAAAAGCCAGAAATACTTCAGGAAGCTCTAGGTCAACATGCTTCTCAACATCAAACCTTTAAAACAGTAAGAATCGCACTGTATTTTGTAATGTAAACAATATCATAAAAACATAGAGAAGTATCTTTTCACTAGGCACTGTACAGATCCACAAACACCAGTCTAGAACGAGACCTGTGCTGCACCCAACAGAAGAACAGTGAAGCAGAGAATCTCAGAATTTCTTTGTCATTGGAATAAACGCTATCTGTGAAATCCCCCTCAAAATAGGATCAGTGAAACAATTTGGATTAGGAATATATATACAGAGAATGAAGAATTAACAAAAATTAACAGTTCACTAATTCAGTTTAATCCATGTCCACAGCTTAATTATCTCATAGTGATCTCCCAAAACAGAAGGGAAGCAAAGAGTAAACCACAGACACAGAAGTTCTTAAACTGGTGCACTGAAGAAAACACAGGACTATAGCAGAGTTTTAATAACCTACATGGGTAACTGAATAAGACCTAAAGCTGCTCTTCCTCCTGAGGCCCAGCTTGCTCACCTGCTGGCTCCCACCACCCTGAGTAATAGATTTTTCAACACCAGCAACCACCATCTGACTTTGGCAATGAACTTTCCTTCCTCCCCCTTCTTTCACACTTCATCAACCCTCTAAGACTCCACCACAGCATGGAAAAGGAGCAAAGATGCTACAGCAATCAGCAATTTGAAAAGATTTTATCTATTTGAACTGTGGCAAAAAAAAGCTATTCCCACTCTTATGCTACGTAGGCAGTTAGCCTCATTACAGTCCTATGTTGCTCTCTCCTTATTTTTTACCATGTAAACTAAGAAAACATGCATAAAAGACAAAGTTCTTAGAGTAAATTTGCTTATCAAAAGGTTATTTCTTAGGTTATGATATATAAATATATGTATATTTATATAACATATGTATATTTATTTATCATAACCTTCAAAGGCTGAGGGATGTCCAGGACATGGAAGGCTGCCGGCTTGGCCCAGCTCTCCGGCAGCAGGCAGAGCTCAGCTCACAGCAGTCTCACTGGAGCCAGGTACAGTCCATACTGACCAGATTAAATCCCACATTAAAGGCAGATAATTCTCCAACCCCTCCCTCTCACATTTCTTCAGTAAAGTGAACTTGACTGCCTGTATAACATGCATACAGGAAACTACAAACCTGCTCAAGGTGACCAAAGAGTTGCATCACATTACTTTTAGTTGGATCATGTAGTTAAAACCAGCCCCTTTTCACAGCTGCGTTGAAGCTCACACCACTCCTTAACAGCCATCTAATACAATTTGCAGTGTATGGAACCATAAGGCCTGACACAGACTTCCAGTTCTAACATTATTTATACCATTTTAAATGATGCTGGCCTATGTGTCTGTAACGGGGACTTCATAATTACAAGCACATCAAGGCAGCTAATGCATACACTCCAAGTATCCTACATTTGAACTAACAACTACACCTCATTTTATTGAGCAATATCTTACTGAGTCACCTAATACTGAAGTAAGCTGTATCATCATGCAGATTCATAGTGTGGCAATGCTGGCACCTGTATTACCTTTTTTGCTGCTCAAGCCATTAGCAGAAGACAGCTGTGTCTGTATCTTGGTCTGATGAGAACTGAGACTTATAAATTCAGAGATACTACATGGGAGTTTCCAATCTGTAGAGGACAGCACTGCTTTGGAAGTATCTGCATGAAACTACCCATGCCAATGGGTATACTACCCGTATACTTTCATATAAGATTACATAGAGAAAAAAAATTACATAGAGAATTACATAGAGAAAAAAAGTTACAGAAACTGGAATGAACTAAAACATTCTTCAATAACCTGCACAACACTATCTACCAAGCTTTCCTGAGCTTTGAGAGGGAATAAAAAAGGGTGAACTTTGAAAGTCTAATTTTAGCTGTTTCCTGATTTAGCCAGAGAAAAATCTGATTCATTGCCTTCCATATTCATCTTCAGGAAAATAAGAAAAAAAAAAAAAAAAAAGAAAAAAAAAAGTCTTCCCAATACAGTACTAAGAAAAATGGTTAGGTTATACATCTTTGACTTCCAATTACTTATGACCTCCCCCCTAATATATAAACAATTATAAGTTTCAACTGAAAAGTGGATTTAGTGTAATTGAAAAATATGCCATTTTGAATTCTCAATAAAACAAAAAAAGGAATACAAGACCTTTTTAAAGGGCTGAAAATTCAGACTTAAAACTCTGCCACCACAGACACACACCTCTCACTTCATTCCCTTCTTCCCTTTTTTGACTATGCCATTTGGCAAAGTTGTGTTTACAACCTGAACCATAGGGGAGTGCAATTTATGGCTGCTATCACTATTATTAGCTGCATGTAACCAGGCTAAGAAGTAACATATTTCCTGTCAAACCTTCATGCATAGTGATGAAACAAGCTAGACCTCTACTGAAACCTCTTAACATAATCACTGTAACGTCAAGCTATGCCTGCCAATCATATATATCCTCTCCGGTAGCTTATAGCAACCGATGCAACACATACCCAGATGGATTGCTTGAAAATTTCTAATGCAAATTACCAAGAAAATTTTTACATGATTGTAACAATTTAATTTTCCATGCTGAGTAGTTTGGCTTTTTTGTAAATATACGTCTAACCCTAGATATTATTTTTCTCTTCAATATATCAATCATTCTTCTTTGAAACACACACACTGCCATGAAAAGTTTCTATTCATGTCATAAACTTTTATCTAGTATAGAATAGTGCTGTGTGGCATAAGTTGTCCTTAATCAGAAAAGACAAACTTGGTTTAAAAAAAAAAAATTCCATGGATGCTTTGCAAAAAAAACCTTTTTAAAACTGAATCACAGCTTTTTGTATATGTTGTCAAATCTCTATTTGGTTTCAGTTCTTAGAAAGTGGTTGCAGTGCTGCAACTCTTAAAATCATGCAAGACTAAGGAACTTCTCCCTCCATACTAGCTAGAAAAAAGTATTTGAGAAACTATTCCTGAGGTAGAGTCTAGCCCAGTTTTTCCTTCTGTGACAATAAAGAGCAAGTCAGAAGAAGCTACCCTAATTACCAGAAAAAGTGCCTGATAAAAAGAACTAAATGGTCATGCAACACTGATTTTAAGAATTGTTAATACTGCCACCTTCTTTTGTTCATCGAGTCTACTGATCTGCTCAAAATAATTACAGAACAAAGACATACAGAAAGCTCTACTAGTTCTGATTAAGTGGTTTGTTGTTTTCACTCTGCCAAGCAGCTTCTTTTCTAAATTCTTGGGATACAGCCTATTACTAATTAAATTCATTTGGTCTTGGTGTACATTTGTTGTATACACGACATCTTCAACTAAAGACTATTACATAGCATGCAATCAAAACATTAACTTTGCATTTTACACATCAGGACACTCTTACAGGATTTTTTTAGCATATAAAGGCTGTGTATGTAATTCCTGCTGCCACTAAAATGAACATCTTAATGAAGTTAAATGCAAAACAGTTTCAACATGAAAGTCATATGGCTGTAATTAAACAAATTAATAAGAACATGAGAGTCTGTACCAGCAACAGAAACCATGAGCCATATACTCAGTATAGCTTTCCTGTACTATGCAGCATGCTGGAGAAACTGAACTTAGCAGTCAGAAGACCCTACAGAACCCTATAACCATACCCTTTACCTCCACACTTTCCACCCCACAGTCCAGAGTCCAGCAATGCTGAGAGTCATTCCAGCTTGTGCAGGAGGGTGGGCTTGAGACTTAGCTGACCACGACAGCCAAAGAGCAGAGGTTTTCCCAAGTGTGGGCTGCAAGTCAGAAGTCAATCAACAAGGGGATTTGAACAGTGCATAAATTGTAAACACTAGCCAGGGAACAGCCTAATTTTATCCCACTTCCAATTTAAAACTATAATAAAGTACAAAGCCATGCTTAGGTAGAAACAGACATCATAGGACATTTTGAAAACAATCTTTGGGCTTCAGGTGAAAACAGAATAACTGCAGTAACATGCCTGTCATAGGGCCTAACACATAGGAAAAAAAGACTGAATTGCTTCCAAAGACACGAGAATGGCAGCAGTCCACATTTAGAATTACACATTTACATTACACAACACATTTAGAATTAAGTTAATCTAAAACCAGCAGCTAATGTCATAAATAGCAGTAAGATTCCCAGTTCAGCCATCGATTGTACTCAGAACACACAATAAGACTGTAAATATTAAGGTAAATAATGATGTTTACAGAACATAAAATAACTCCAGCTCTAAAATTCACACTCCTCAAGTCTAAATAAAAATAGTTCACTGACAAAACAGACATTGTCCACACTTCTGGAATCCAAACTTTACAAAGGATGAAAGTACGGAGCACATGAGAATATGTTGGGGGGAGGGAGCACTCAGGGGCAGAGGTGGTATGTACATGGAGACATTTGAGGACTTCTTGATTAGTCAAACTGACAGATGACCAAAAGTTACCTGGTTACACCATAAAAGAAAATACAGGTGCTTAAGATGCACATAGGCATGGAAAGACAGTCAAGTTGAGAATCAGTATCTTCAAATCAAAAGCAAGAGTTCTGTTAAAAATAAGACTTGCCATATTTCCACTTGCCAATGGAAACAGTCAAATATTCTATTTCCAAGTCTTAAGAGCAAAACTGGAATAATCAAACAAGTAATGAAATTATATGGCCTATGCCATCACATTTTGTACCTAGTATGGCAATCTGTTGATTCATTCTAGCCCTTAAAAAACAGGTAAGGAACAAAAAGGAAAAAATACCTAGACGTAGTCTTCTGGAGACCAGTACCATCTGGTTTCTCAGAAACCCATATTCTAATATTAAAGAAAAAGTCCTTTCAACACATATCTAGAGAGCTATTAGTATACTAATAATAAAACCAAAGTTAACTTTAAAAACAAAACAGTAAGTTTCTCTGATTCCTTTTAAATTAATAAATTAAATATTTATTAATATTTTATAAATATTAAACCAAATACAACTGGAAAAAAAACACCTCTACAATGTAGGAAATCAGAAAATAAACATACAAAGTTTGGCAGGCTAAGGTAAGAAATTCATTAAACAAGAATTCTTGGGATAAAAACTATGATTCAAGAAAAACTGCAGCTGCCAAGTCTGTAAGCAAACAGCCACTCCATCAATGGACAAATGCCTTCAGATTATGACTTGTTTCCTTCCTTCTAGTTCCTCCTCCTTAAGCAGGACTGCACGTATTTCTCATTAGAGGGGACACCCTTCCCCAGCAAGATTCTTCCTCAGATATACACAAAAAAGAATTCTTCCCTGTTATCCTGAAACACATAAACCCTCTGTCCTACACTTCTACTCCCCCCTCCTCCCCACCTCATTAGACCACTTAATTTGTTACTGGAACTGCAACAGTTTTTAAAACAGATTGGGTTATCCATATGATAGGGAACCCAAACTTGTTTGTAACAATCCCGTATCCCAATCCTATGAGAATACATACTTTTCAGCACACAACATATATTTGAACATTCAATGGACAATACAATTCTTCCTGCCACAGTCACTACAAAGATGAGAAGTACAAAGAGAGAAGTTAGTCCTAATCTGTCAACTGCAAAGGATCCTGTTGTTTTCCTGTTTTCTTTTGCATTCCAGAATTCAAGAATTGTTATGTCTCAAGAATCATAGCATGAAGAACCTCACTGTAAACTGAAATAAAAAAGAAGAGTTCATTTCACTAATTGGATATTTTGTATAAACTCCACTGGGAAAAAAAAAAAAATCTCTTAACCATCCATTGCTTTGACACAATAAATTCTTCAAAGCGCTCTATGGAAAATAAAAATTTAGGAATTAATAGATATCTATTCATCATTTAAGTTTCAGCATTCGTCTAGTTGATAACAAAACATATTGCCACACACACCCTGGAACAGTTTCAAATGCTGCAACAATGATTTAAAGCACCACAGAAAACCAGCTGAGGACATCTGCATTCTGTGATTGTAAGTCAGGAAACCAAAAGCTTTTGTTTTTATTTTTCTGCTGCCGTTTCAAGGAAGGCGGGAAGAGGTGGGACAAGGAAGTGGCCAAAGAAACCATCAAAAATCTAAGGCAGCTTTTTAAAAAACAAACAAGAAAACACCCCAAAATGTCTTCAGTTGCATCTTTAAAAGCATTCTAATTTTTTTTTTTTTTTTTTTTTTTACACTACTTTGCATTTAACACAGGAAGGCAGGTGAATATAATGCATTTTAATCAAGACTGCCTGGCAGAAATCTACAAGGAAACATTCTTAAAAACAGAACTGTTCTACTAAACTACTTTTCTGCATTAGCCACAGCAAAAAGACTTTGAGAAAGATATTTAGGTCTGTTTCCAACTAAACAACAGAAGCAGCATTCAAAATTACAATGACAGGCATGATCTCAGCCACAGGGGCTGGGGGCGGGGGGGGTGCCATTTCCATTACACAATGGATCTGAAATACAACGGAAGACACTACGAAAGGAAAAGGATGGCTTATCTTCATAATGGAACACAATTCCTTCATGTGTCCTAGAAATACAAATCAGAAGTGGAGATAAGCATATTTTAGGTATATTTAATATAACGATCAGTTGTTCTCCTCATGCTCATCTAAGATTGACAGATCCAGTAAGACTGCTTCAGGGAAGCCTGAGCAAACAGAAGCACAGATCATCTCAAGCAACCCTCCAGGACCACTGTGGATCTCCTTTTACAGTGACATGTCCCATCCAGTTAGGTGTCCCAACTTTTTGCGCTCCCACTCAAGCTCTGAGGATTGATAGAAACATGTCTTGTGTAAAAAGCACAGGGACCAAATGTTACTGAAGCATCTGTCCAGTCCTTTAACCAGGTATTTCTGTTCTTCTGGGATATCAATGAGGTTTTGCATTGAAGAGGAAAGAAGTATTTTAAAATGCACATGAAGCCTTTCAAGCACGAGTTCTACAAAATATAAAAATTTCAGCTATACAACCATCTCGGTATACGAGTCCTGTCCAGCAGGTTTCACTTCATTATCCAACCTTTGAAAATAGTATTTTATACTGACCTGCCTTAATGAGGACTGTCATTCCCCTCACAGAAAAAGAAAGTCATCAAGTTGCTTTATTAATTTTTTTCTGCTTTTAAAATAGAAGTTATTTCTAATACAAGAAAATTAATCAGATGTGCTGATAGTTTGGTCAACGGATATGGCTCTGAAGTTTATCTTATCTCTGATTATATCCTTCCTTATCATCTCACCAACCACTTCTCTTGGCCTTTCTTCCTTTTTACATGTACTATATCAAGCTTCAATCTTACTTTTTTTCTTCACACAGCATGATCCATGTTTGGGAAAAAAAAAAGCGCGGTTTCAATATGAAAATCGGATTAGAACAGGAATAACAAAGTCCAATACTTTTATTCAGTCCTGAAAACACAAGTCACATCTGCATATCACATCTTTGTTCAAATTCATAAACTAAGATGACATCTTGTGGTTCCACAGAACCAAGATTATCAGTAAATATCTTCCCTGGTCGGACTCGATAAAAACAAAATATTATGTTATGTATAGTTTTAACTGTGGAAGACTTTATATGAAAGAAAGGGAAAAAAAAGACACACAAATAAAAATTAAAAACAACCAAACAAATACTCCCACCTGCCGACCCACACAACTGCTTCCCAGAACACACTTTGTCACCCACACATAACATACCTCAGGACTATTCATGGAATGTATAATCAAAAGAACCATCAATTCACCTCATTCAGTGGATACATACAGACTCCTTCATTTTCCAAGCCAAGATTAGGTCTCATCTGTGAAATGGTAGCCATTCTCAAGGCAACTAAAACATGCAAGGATAGACCTCTGTAGGGAAGTTTAGTTCATGGATCCTGAGCACACTTCCAGGGGACACTTCATCACCGAGACACCTATTGAATGCTCATTGCCTGTGATGACTTTGCAGCACTAAAGCAACCTCACAGAGCAGGAGTAACCTGTGGCCTCTGGATCACAAACCCCTTACAGATCAGGTCAGTATTCTGCAGATCATTGACATGGATTTCAGTCTAAAGAACTTTTTAAATATGTCCCCCAACAGAGCTGTGCTTCAGGGCACCTATACCAATTTAATCAATGGCTGTGCATTATCAATCTCTTCCTCACAATGAGGCCACGTGCAACGGGACTAGCTAGTCTTCATGCAAGGGAAGGGGGCAAGGGCGCATAACTACAGTAAGAACAGGAAAAAGGAGAACACGACAACCTACAGTTAGACTGGCCTGGGCTGCCATAAAATCTCTGCCAGATTCATTCTCAGAAATGACTGAGATGCTAACAAACAGAAATTTTACCAAAAAATTTCAGCAAAACTTTTGAATAAGTTATTTCACAATTCAAGCTCCCAGACCACACACATAATAAAGCCAGAAAAGGACATGACAGTCTTATGATGGTTAGAGCTGGCACTGACCTTGTTAACTTAAGGGTCTTTTCCCCAATGTAATTCTGATGACAGCTCAGTAGGGCAGTGCTGGACTTGAAGCAAAATCAGGAAATAACAGTTGGTATGGGAGCTTGTTGGAAGTAGCAAGTTAAGGAGGAATAAGTAATATATGCAAGTAGTAGAACAACTGATAAAAATTTATGCTTGTAGAAGACGGAAACAATGCACCAATCTCCTTTTTCAGCAGAGTTCAGGTCTCTGACCACATTTCTGCAACAGAATGCAATTGTAAACCCAAGCAGCTGCAGCAACTACAATTACAAAAAAAAAAACCCAAAACCAAACCTTTTTCAAACTCCCCTGAAGTCATGCTGAAAGAATATCTGTTTCTGCAAAACCAACCTTTTTCCTCACTCAAACGTTGTAATGTTGCTATATCTGTCAAATGTTTCTTATGACTGCCATGTTATCTGTCTGCTGATCACTTACCCATAAAATGCAATAAAGTTTTTTTTTCCTCAAGATGCTTCAGTATCAATACATAAATGACTCAAGAGAGAGGCACACATTGTACGTGATTGTGGTTGATCACACAATCAGTAAAAAACACCCCAAAAAACTAGCTAAAAAAGGCAATACTCTACACTTCTATGGAGAAGTTTGAAACTAAAGGTATCTTGCCCATAAAACTATAAGCAAAGTAGTCTTTTCTTGGAAAGACTATGAAACAAGCCTTACACAGAAGCACTCCAAGTAAATTCTTGTTTGTGCTGGAATATTTGATAATTTCTCTGTGCAATATTTTAAGCCTCCCAGGGTTAACATTCCAGTTCGCTGCAAACTTGACTACAAACCACAAATCTGAAAGGGTTGTCAAGAAAATCAGATAACAATTACTGCACAACATACATCAGTAAGTAATTGCTTCTGACATTGTGACTTCATGTGCATCAGGTTAGAGGGAATTCAAAAGGTAAGTATGAGAAATCATTACCAAGAATACCCAAGTACAACATCACTAGGTCAAATGGCAGACAAAACCAGTTGTAGTATTTTGTAAATACACAATCAAGAATTTGAAGATTTAGGAGAAAATAAAAAATTGGTTTATTATTTGCAAATGGCAGTATTTCTCATACAATCTAAGATGTTCTCTTTGTATAGTTTTGCTCTTGCAAAAGAAATTGCAAAGAAAACAAAACAACACAAAAAACCCTTAAAGAACAAAAAGCCAAATTAACCCAGAGCTGTATACCTGGCTTTAATAAGATGAAACTCCTATGGCTTTTTTTAAAGGCTTCAAAAGTTAGATTTAGACACTGTTTTAGAATCTTTAGTCTATTCTCAAATCAAGAACCTGTAACTTTTCTCCTCCCCTACATCTTATCTAAGAGCCTTCCAAATAAGCCAAATTTGTACTTCAATACTGAAGGATGAAAAAATGAAGGGTTTTGTGGGTTTTGAGGGGATGATTCTGTAAAGCACACAGCTCAGTTTAACCTAAAATACAACTACGATAACCACAAGATTGGCATTATAGAAATATACCTAAAAAACTGTGGCTTCAAATGTAGCTCAGCAGAGAACAGCTGCTCCTCTCTTACATCAGCTCTCCCATTCTTTATTCTACATATCAGCTACCCTAGCACGTCTGCCTCAGTTCCCAAAGAGACAAAAGATCTTTTTGGCACTCAAAGATGGCAAACAGCTCCTGCTTCTTGGTAAAAGATAGAGGGGGCAGGGAGGAGTGGAATAAACTATTATCTGGATTAAAACGTCTCACATGTGCCAGTGTTAAGTCCAGCCAAAGGTTGTTGGTATCTACTGCTCGTCTGTGGTGACCTGTGTGAAAACAATGTGTGGTCTCAGCCTCGGTGCTGCTGGAGAGGCCCCCCACAGAGTCAACACCTTGGTTAGCAACCTCCGAGAAGCAAAGAAACTGAAAAAACTCCCTTTCAATCTCAGAATGAATCCAATCCCCAAGGGAAGAGGCACACCATTAGAAAACTGTGAGAAGCTTGCACCAATACCATCCATAGTATGGACAAAGAGAGAAAGAGGGGAAAAAAACACAAAAACCAAACCTCCAAAGCCACAGAATACTTCAGCCTTTGGAAAATTCAAGCAATGGCTCCCACCAATGAAAGTTACTTCTGCAGCAAGTGTTAGTACTACTTCCATAGCAAAGACAAAGAAATTTACTCACATACTATTTACCCAAGGAATAAACAGTATTCCCGAAGACCTTCACTGCAAGAATCACAGCTGGATCCAACCTCAAATGCCAACCAAAAAATGCCCAAATAAAGAAAATACAAATCAGGTAAAATGTCAGTCAGAAAAGTATATCTGCTAATTAAAATTAAGCTTGCTCCTCTTCTTCCTCCCCTTTCCCTTTAGATATTCCTTACAAATACCCTTGAGACAAAATAAAAGTCTGTAACTATTTAAGTCTATTGAACTTGGAAATTAACGCAAGCGCTGATAACAGCATTACTACATGGGCTACCACAAAGGAAACTACTACCCCGATTCTGAAATACTACGCTATTTATTAGGTGACAAATGCCTTCAATCATTTCATCACACCCATATTTTTTTCAAGTTTACATTGATGCAGAATGCTGTTAAAATAAACCCTACCAACAGAAAACGTATGAAGATAAACTGTCATTTTAAATCTGAAGCAAACAAAATAGAAAAATACTGACAGTCCAATTACAGACAAAGGGATGAGGTAAGACAACATTTTCATTTTACTGGTGAGAAGAAACATTTGCTCTAATACCAGTTTGTCAGATTAATTTTGAGTGGACCTAGGTGAATACTATATACCATGTATCATCTTCCCTTAGAATTTCACACACCAGCACTAATCAAGGGGCTACTACACCAGCATACAGATGCCTTGCTCATAATCAGTCTTGTTATGCTACATAATCTACACACACACACACAGATCTTGCCTCAACATCATTAAAAACCAAATACAAAAAAAGGTATGAGAGATGAAGAATAACTAAAACGGTATCACACCATCATACACTAGAATGAAAGGAGACATAATATGGATTCTGAACAGGCACATGAAGGGTGTCTACAAGAAGGATATTTTCAGGACACATGGACTTCACCTAACACTCATTTTCCTCCTCCTTTAAGGATGAAGCTCATGATCAGATGGACAATTCATAGTGCCATGATAAGGACATTGACAAAAGGAAGACAAGTCTATCTACTGAATAAATTAATTTTTGGACCAAACCTTAAAAGACCAGCTCAGAGTGGAAAAAAAAGCAGGTGACAGACCAGTCACTGGCCTTAGCCTTCCAGAATAATTTTTTTTTTTAAAAACAATCCTATCATTAAATCATCGGTCTTTTCTCCACAGACTACAAGCATTTTTTTTACACTATTTCTCCTTTGCAACACTTATTTCTGAAATAATTACCATCATCTTCATGATATGACATTCAAGACTACTAAGACAAAAAGAAAATATAAGATAAGAATATGGGTCCAGATATTCAGGTCCAAATTCCATATTTTGTAATAGCAATTCACAGACTTCAATTACAAGTAAGTGTAATACAACGGCAAGTTAATCCTTTGTTTTGCCACTCCATAATAAACAAACTCTATTGACAAGTGATTGTTTAAAACATCTCAATAAAGGTAAAGAAAACCAGATCTTTAGGAAAAAAGAACATAGAATAAAAACTCAAGCAGTTCCATATAGTGCAAGTATTTCCACCATCATTCAGATCACATTTAACTCACTCAACAGATAAGGGAAAGACTTTAACAACTGAAAGATGAGATGAGACAACTTAATTCTCATTATCTTTCCAGAACACAGTCATACAACCTAAATTAAGAAACCCTATCATAATGTTGCAGCATTACAGTAAGTTATATTATGCACAGAAGATTTTTGGTAGATGATGTATTCCATTATTTCCTGGTGGACATCAAATTGACCATGAGCCAGCAATGTGACCTTGCTGCAAAGAGGAAGAATGGCATGAAGAATGCATTAGTAAAAGCACTTCCAGCAGGTCAAGAGAGGTGATCTTTGCCCTCTACTCTGCACTGGTGAGGGCACACTGTGCCCAGTTCTGTGCTCCTTGGTAAAAGACAGACAGAGAGAGACCAAAGACAATTAAGTGACTGGAGCATCTCTCATATGACTCTCATATGAAAGGTTGAGAGAGCTGGGACTGTTCAGCTTCAAGAAGAGCAGACTTGAGGAATTTTATCAATGTATATAAATACCTGAAGAAAGCATGCAAAGAAGATGGAGCCAGGCTCTTTTCAGTGGTGTCCAGTGACAGGACCAGAGGCAATGAGCATTATCTGAAATGCAGGAAGTTCCATGTGAACATCGGGAAACACTTTTTCACTGTGTAGGTGACTGAGCACTGGCACAGGTTGCCTAGATAGATTATGGAGTTTCCATCCTTGGAGATATTAAAAAACTGTCTGGACGCAGTCCTGGGCAACTGGTTCTAGGTGGCCCTGCTGAAGCAGGGGTGTTGGACCCTCCAGAGGTCCCCTTCCAACCTCAACCATTCTGTCATTTCCTCTGTGAAGGAAATTAATCTCTAACAGACCCTTGCAGCACACTTATGAGACTTCTGTCATCCCTCCTGGCACATCAACGCCACCTGGAAATGTGGAAATGAGCCTTGGCTACTCCTTTGTCCAGCTCAGCAACTGCCACTGCATGAAGCTTAAGATCAAAAGGTCAGTTTTTTGCTCATTGTTGGTTTGGTTTGATTTACAACATGCTTTAACAGGTCACTCAGTGGGAACACAATTATCAAAATAAGAAAGGATGACAAATAACCAGATCACCTGAATTTGGGGATTAAAAAGCCCTAGCAATAGAGAACATGCTATCTTTAACCCATGCTAAATACAAAGCCCTAAATACAGCATTTTCACTGTATTAAAACAATTTTATATATATATATATATATAAATTCTGTGCATATTCCATCTGTGGGCCAACTTTTTCAGGAAAAAGTGTTACAGCTGTACTACTTAGTAAGCTTCCAATATACAAAGGAAAAACGCTATCAGATGTGTTTCTTCCTGTAAAGTAACTAGACTGAGCATCGATTCATGATCTTATGCTTCATTTATAAGTCTGCAGAAAATGCTGTATCATCAATACTAAGGTTGAATACCTGAAATACACAATTTCATTAGCTCGGTGAGAACAAAGTCTGCCGGCAGCATCCCCGGGGACAGCAACTGCCGGTTCCCTGCGGCGGTGGGGCGGTGATGACATCATGCCAGGCTGAGCTCCGGCAGCCCTGACGCAGGAAAGCCCTGGAGAAACCCACCGTGCCTGGCTTCACCGTGCTGGGGAACCATCCCACTCCTGCACCCACCAGCTCAAGTGCCAGCGCCTCTCTTCCAACAATGGGCACTTATGAAGCAAATTGTTTTAACAGTACAAGGATTCAGAATCTATTTTTCAGCACAGAAATAAGGGGGAGGGGGGGGGAACAGTGCACAATAACCCTTTCATTCAAACAAGAAAGCCTTCCAGGAAGTACAAAGTGTTTCAAAGCTTTATCCAAAACCCACTGGAATCAATACAAGCTGTTTCCATTTATATCAACAGACATTGAAGCAGGCTATAACCTAAGACACAATTTGATTGAAAGCATTATCAGTCACACTATCGTGCATTATTAATAACACAACAAACTCAAGAACATGCACTGAAAGTCCAGCTAGCTCATATGCTGTGACGTTATCAGAAATTTATCCTCCTCCTCTCTTTTTTTAAAATCCTTTCCTGAAATCACACCTATTTCCCACCCCCAAAACCCAAACCTTGTCACAAGCAACACCATTACAGTGTCATGGTGGAATAGCTGAGTACAAAATATATTGCATACTACAGTTTTACATATTATGGATATAATCTACGACAGGTAAGCAAATACAGAAAGAATATCATGCTACAGCTTACAGACCTGTGCACTCAGACAGAATATTTTCAAAAAGGTACTGATGTCTTCCAGTCTACTGCTAGACATCTAGCTTAAAGTAATGCACTGCTGGTTTAAAATTTAATTACGTAAGAAGTGTTACTCCTGTTCCTATCGATATCTGGGAGTATTACTGAGTGTGTCTTGCACTATGTTACACAAATAGATATATAGTAAATGAATAACAAAACATCAGAAACTGTTTTCAATCTGGAAACTTTGTTCACTCCTGTGAACAAAATCTGTGGAACCTCACACATCCTTCACTTAAATTGTATTGCATTTTGTTCTCTTGGATTTCTTAAATTTAATTGATGCTGTAATTTAAAGAGCCATTACAGAGAAGATCATTATGCTGTATTTACTCTTCAAGTCTCAAGCTGTAGTCTACAGTTATTTTAACATTAGACAAGTGTGAAATCTTTTAGGGTAAGGTACCGTTCAGCATGAAGGAGAATTTTTATTTGATGTCATTAAAAAGGGGGAAAAAACAAAAAGTTTCCACCATAGCCAAAGTTTAGGAGAGTTCAATGTGAGGAGTCAGTTCTGATTGAAAGAAATTGACTCTAAAAGAAACAAGTGTTCATTTGGGGAAGTTAAATACAATGATGTAAAAAAAAAAAAAAATCAAAAAACACAAACAAAAAAACCACAAAAAACCCTTACATGGCACCTTATAAAATCAAGCTAATTTAAAAAAAAAAAAAAAAAAAAAAAAGGAAGACCAAAGAATATAACATTGTTCAAGCTCTGAGGTTAAGTACACAAAATAAGTACTGATGTTAGGTCAGATTTTTACCATTGCATTCCTATATCCTTCCAAACAGTTAAAGATGCTAAGCATCAATCTAATTTAACTGAAGCCAGAACACAGTGGAACTAAAGCTGAAACGAGGTGCTGCTAAAACAAAGAAGAGATTTGTGACCTTTAAAACACAGTTTTAACAGTGTTATGGGATAGATTGATTGGTTTAGCTGTGGATTTTGTATTAAATTCTCATATAACAGAGTAATTACTTCCTAATCCGATTTTTTTTTTTCAGATACTGCTGGAAGAGAATTCTTATCCTATGCTACAAAATTAAATACAGAACAAGCAAAAAGTCTTTGCTTTCTCTCCAAAATCTGATTCATTAAGATTACCTGGGTGTTTCAAACGTCCAGGAGCCTGACTAAAAGTTGATAAATGCAACCAAGCTCCAAAAAGAGCACAGTCGGTGGCTGTTAAGGCAGAGATGGTCTGAAATAATACCGCCGGCACCGCACAACCTTCACTTTGAAGAGGGCGTTTAAAAGGTACTTCGTTGAGGGGGGGGGGGGCGGTTAAGAAGTTAAGCACGACTCTACAGACACACGTTAGCGCACAACCGGGCGTTTCTGCACGTCAAGCCCTCCGGGCAGCCAGGCAGACCCCGAGGCGCCGGCGGAGCGGGGCACAAGAGCCGCTGCCCGGGGCTGCGCGGGGCGGCCGACGGTTCCCTCTGGGCTCCCCCGCAACGCCCCGGGGCCGCCCGACGCCCGCCGAGCGGGGAGGCATTGAGGCCGGACCCCGCCTCAGGTGCTGCCGTCCCGCCGCCGCCGCCACCACCACAGAGTCCACTGTTTAACGGCCACCGACCGTTAACGGCCGCCGCCTTCCCCGACCCCGCGGCCACTCACCGGAGAGCTCGTCCGGCTCCAGCCCTGTCTCGGTGTCCAGCCCGCAGATCACGAAGTAGTCGGCGAAGCGGCCGGGTGCCGAGGAGCCGCCCCCGCTACCGCCGCTCATGCTGGAGCCCAAGGGGTGCGCGGGGCTCAGGGGGTGCGGGGCCAGGCGGTGGCGGGCGGCGGGGCTGCGCCAGCTGCGCCAGCTGCGGCGGCCGCCTCCATGATGGAGCGGAGCGGGCAGCGCCGCACGGCATTGTGGGTACAGCCCCCAGCTGTTCCCGCGGGGGGGGGAGCCGGGGATGGGGGCGGCCCGGGCCGGGGAACCGCAATGTTGCGCCTGCGCTCTGGGCCCGCGGGATGACGTGATGCTGCTGGTCCAGCCAGGGCGGGGGAGTGGAGGGGGGGGTGGTGCGCGCGCAGAGGGCGTTGCAGGGGGGTGGTCTCGCGCGAGGCAGTTGGCCGCGGCGCCTCCGCGCTATGAGGGGACGGTGAGGTAGGCGGGCGGCCATCGGGGGCTCTTCTCTGGGCCTCCGGGCCAGGGGACGGCGGTTACACCGCACCAGCCTCACCTACGGGTAGCCGGGGGGTGCGGCGCTTCCCTCAAAGGCTCTCCTCCGCCAGGGATAGGCTCTGCCCTCCTCTGCAGTTAGAGGGGACAAGGAGGCACTGCCAGGGGCTACTCGGGCATAGCACAGTTTAGTGTTGGTGGTGCTCTGAAAGCACATCTGGACTTCCCCTGTCACCTACTGCTTCTCATCCCCGCACCCTAAAGGCAGTTGTGACTCCACAACTTTGTGGAGCAACTATACCCTGAATCTGGCCCGGGTCACAGGGGAGAGAGGGTGGGTACAGGGGAAGAGTTTCTGGGATTGTTTGGGTTTAGGATGTGTTGTTTTCCTATTTGAATTAACATCACAGACAATTCTGGTAACAGTTGGGATTGCATAGCTGGGTGAAATTTGCCCCTCCTCTGGCCTAGCATGGAAAGGAAAAACACCTCTGGGGAAGAGCAGTAAAAGAATACGAATGACTCAAACCAAGTTACTGAGGGAACAGTAAGACGCACCCATACTCTGTTGAGAGCATTTCTTTCCATGACCATAGAGGAACCTGGAATGTCCTCGATAGACTAAAATTAGGTCTGTAAGTAGTTCCCTTTCCTCTCCTCACTCAGTTCTCTATTTGTGAATTTCACATCAAAATTCTTTGCTATCTTATGAAGCTTATAAGAGGACAAATTAAAACTTTTCTGTCTTTTTGGACTATTATCTAGTCTGCCCAAGTAGTTAAGGATGTATCCGTAAGTCTGAATTAGTCATACACCAATCTCGCTTAACATGCTATCAAGCACGTGAAACTATTTGAATTTGCATTGCCAAGACATACCAAGTTCTTTGTGGGCACGAGAGACAGTAGCACATGTAAGACTTCACTGTCAATGATGTTCAGCCTTTTGCAGTACAATAACTAAGCTCTTACACCATTTTGCCTGGCGAGTAGTGGAGAGCTTTTCCATCCTTCTGGGAAATGGAAAAAAGCACTAGGGCTGTTAGTTTTCACTTGATTAAGACACTATGGGCCCCAGGGTAAGTTATCAACGAATAAAAGTATTGCTTAGGTTTGTCTGACAGTTCAATTTTAAGCCACTAGTGAACCTGAGGGAGAGATTTCAATACTGATAGCAGGATAATTAGGAGCAATATTAGAGTGAAAGTGTCAAGTTAACTCTACAGTAAGCACATACATTCAGGTTATGTTGAGCCTGCCTGGTGGTTTGTGTGGAGCTGGCAACAGAGAATTGAACTAGCTAAATCTGGTTGTTCTTATTCTGCTATGAGAGAACATCTGCTATGTTCTCCAGCCATATTTTGCTTCTCAGTCTGTTTTGATGTGGTAAAGGACAGTGTATTCAGTGGATGGTATAGTTCTTTTGAGTAAGCCTGAACTATAGTTTAACCCTTATAAACAGAAGTCATAACCTGAAGGTCTCACAAAGACATGCAAGAAAGTCTAGGGAAACAACACAGATATTGGTTGGGTACATGTCAAATAAAGAGTAAAATGGAGAAATAAAAATTGTCCTTACTTGCACATTGACTATTCTAGCAATAACCATGTACTTAGAAGACTTAGCATATAAAGTTAGATAGGCCAGTAAGTAAGCAGATAATAATTGAGTAGCAATATTTAAATGCACACATGCCTTGCTATGCAATTGGGTAAAGGATGAGAAATATATTTTTTAAAGGAGAGTCTCAGACTAAGAAATTCAGATTTAGTTTGAATTGCTACAAGAAAGGAACAAGAAGGGAGGAACTGCATGAACCAAAACCAACAAAAGGTTAGTTAATCAAAGACAAGAGCCACCACAATTTTTGCTATGAAAAGCTCATTCATGCTTTGTCAGCTAAATTTTCTGCTTTCCCAGGCAGCTTAGAGCCTGGCATCTCTTAAATCTAGGCATCCAGCTACAGTTTTCTCCTCCCATCTGGTCAATGACTGTCCCTTTTCTTACCTAGCGACCACAGGCAACATCTGTGATGTCTGATTCAAAGGCCAGGAGCTTTAATCTGTCAGTCTTTTTGAACAATGTTCTCATCACATGTAACAGCCAAAATATGGCAATTTTAACAGTAAACATAAATTGCTTAGATGTCCTTGAGTAAGACAACAACACTCTAAACTATGTTATGAGTTCTTTAAAGTATTGAGATGTTGAGATGTTGAGAATAATTGTGGAATTGTGAAAATCTGTGGAAACTATGACTGTTTAGCCAGAGAATCATAAAGCTATATTAGTAAATAGGAAGTGATTTAAAAGATTCATTGTCTCTGGCAAGACAATCGCTGTTGATTCAGCTGCTGTTTTCAATGGCAAAGCCTGGGATTTTCAAACTCAGGCTTTAAATCAAAGAGAATAAAGTCTTTTAAAAATAGTAACCATGGAAGTTAACATGAACATATCTTGAATATTCACTCATACTGGTTAATTCAGGGTTATTTTGCCAACAGAGTCATGATTATTGGAAGAGTTTATTTAATAAGCAGTAAGAAACCCAAACAGCATATTACCATTCCATTCAACACTGCTCAGAGAATTTAAAAAATTGGAAATAGGTTATCTGCCCTTATACTGTGCAGGTGGTTCCCAAGATGAGGTATACAGCTGTCAGGGTGCTGATCGGATATAGTGTCTTCTAATGACTTTGATTAAGATATTTACCTTGGATGAGGACAGAGGATGAGTACACAAGAGGCTGGTTTGCTTCTACTCTTTTCACCTCAATTTGTTGAGGATGGTGCCCCAGCCTAAAGGGGCCAAGTCCTCCAAGGTGGAGGCAAAGACCAAGTGACTGGTAACTGAGAAGGCTCTTGAAAACATCCATAGTTTCAAGGTCTGCACATTCCCACTTGTGGGAGGCCTAAGACTCAACCCAGAGGCTGCAAAGGCCGCTGCAAAGGCCGCTGCAAAGGCCGCTGCAAAGGCCGCTGCAAAGGCCGCTGCAAAGGCCGCTGCAAAGGCCGCTGCAAAGGCCGCTGCAAAGGCCGCTGCAAAGGCCGCGAGAAGGACCTAGTGTTGGCAGACAAGAAGCTTAACATGAGCCAGCTGGCAATGTGTGCTCGCAGCCCAGAAAGCCAACCACAGCGGGCTGCATCACAAGACGCACAGCCAGCAGGTTGAGGGAGGCAACTCTGCCCCTCTGCTCTACTCTGGTGAGAAAATAATAAAAATCAGGAGGTTTATGATCATAACATTAGATTTTAATTCCAATACAAAACTTTAAAAGGTATTCCCACTGTGGCACTCACACTCCTCTCCAGAGACTACTAACCATCTCCCTACAAGCCTTCGGAGACTATTAGGATATCACTGAAGGCCTAGAGATGTGCAGAAGCAGAATTCTCTGTTTTGAAGATTATCTGTGGAAAGGAGCTTTTATGAGGCCTTTTGCATAGTTATACACTGGTCATTGATCTTAGCTCTCATAATCCAGACTCAGATTCTTCCTTGTGTACTATAAAATAATGAAACATGAATTATTACACTAGGTAGAATATTTTTAAGAAGAGAAAGGGAAGCTATGGTATGTTAGTAAACTTATTATGCTCTTATTCATATTAATTGCCCCTATTAAAAGGCTGTAACATACTTCAATTTGGGTGACCTGGAGCTATAAAGCCATCAGCTGAGTTTTAGAGAGAAACATGTGCCATCACAAGACATGAACCGGTCATAAAAATAGTAACTGACTTCTCCTTAAGGGAAATTTGAAAAGCTTGCTCTGTATCCTGCTCTCCTGCGAAAACTTCTTTTATCTCCTCTCAACACTACCCTGCTAAAAATATATGGTTCACAAACCTCACACTATTTATGACAGAGGGAAAGTTTTCCTTAATTTGACCTGTATTCTTTTCAGCCTTCTACGGAAAAACAACAAAAAAAAAATCCCCTATTTTGTAATTGTGCCAAAGAGATTGTTCCACATCGTGAAAAACAGTTCATTAAATATTTGAGGACTAGTTAGACTTCCCCTTTTTGGCCCTGGTTCTGTAGTGGGTGCTAAGGAACAGACAGGCACTCTCACAGCACTCCCGGGACAAGATTTTTTTACTGCGCTGAACCTAATTCTGAATGGAAGAACTTGACTGGAAGGTATGAGTCTTAGTGCTTTAGCTCCCACAATTCCTAAAGTTATTTCTCCACTATTGTTACTTACAAGAATGAAAGAAAAAAACGTGACTAAGAAGCAGGAAGAAATGTATTTCCTGTTTTGTTCCTTTTTAATGTATTTCTAGCGCAAAACACTCAGGGTATACATTTCATTCCTGTAGTAACAGCTTGCACAAAGGCATCTATTTCAGTTAGTCCTTACCTGCGGTACCTGCTGGGTGCTTTGGTCCTTGCTCAGCCTCCTGGTTGAGACAATCCTGCTGGCTGTTCAGCTTAACCCAGAGTAAATTTCACAGCTTGAGGCAGGCAGCGTGCTTCAGTTCTGATGCGAAGCAGAGCAATCCACGCTGCGTTTCAGTTACCACCATAAAACCAGGTTTTCGCAGAAGCTACGTATGATGACTCTCGGCAACAACTCACAAAAATCTTCAAAGCTACTTGACAACAAAAACCATGTTTTGACTTTGCAACTTTGCATAATAGCACAGCTCACTAATATTTTGACTAAAGACTTCTCTTTTCTTAGTTCTTTTGCTTCAACCTTTCAAAATCATTTTCTTACAAAAAACCAAAAAATTCATAAGCTGGACGTAACAGAATATTATGGGAAGGTGAATGAAACCATCATAGCTTCTGCATGGGCATTCCCTCAGGAATTAATAAAAAAAGGCAAATTATGCAAATGGTTCTATTTGAGATGAAACCAGTTCCAGTTAGACCCAATTGTCTTCCAATGCAAAAGAGAAAATCTTTGCAAAATTACTGTTTGTGAGTAATTAATTTCAGATAGAAAAGGAAGTCAAGTTTACCTACGTGTTCTGAAATAAAAGTAGAAACAGAATGAATCTCATATACAGATGTCATCAGCTGTTTAATTTTTTATGAATCATTAAAAATACCCTTTAAGAACTCATCCCTTTTAAACAGGTTAATAGAAATTAAGCTTAGTGAGAAGTTCAGTGTGCTTCATTGCACTCAAAAATACGTTTCATGTTTTATATAATAGCTTTATTATCAAATGACAAGAGACATTTACTAATGATGTCATGCAGGTATCACAAAAAATTCCAAAAGATAAACATAGCCCAACAGCTCAAAATTCTTTGCAATTAAAAAAACCAAAGCTACATCTTCCCAATTTCCCCATTTGCTTCATGGTAGCCACTGTTTTCCTGTCAAAATGTTATGGCTATCACTTGGATCACAGGAAAACGTAGGCTAGTGCAGTATTCCACAGCACAGTGCTTTTTTGCCTTTTTCACAAGGCCTTCCTTACTCTTCACAACCCTCAGAAGTAGTCTTCATGGGGTAGGAAATGGCCTGAGGCCAGTAGCAGCTGAAGATAAACACCAAAGGGAGAGGTTAACAAAACATTAAGGTTTTGCAAATGAACCTTATCTCAACCTTTTTAAGGTCTTAAGGCTTTTAGCCACTGCGATGGGAACAGAGTTTATGGCTGAAACACAACAGGTTTTTCAGTCCCATAGCCCGATCCCATCTACACGGAGAAATACAACTCAGTGCAAATGTCAGGCGACAGCATGATTCACATGGAATTAAGACATAGCTCAGTTCCTTCTTTAGTGTCAAGGTACCAAGAAAACATTGGCTTTATACAGGGATTTTATACAGAAGGGATTTTACAACAGCATCTATTTATTGACCAGAAATGGAGACAAATTTTGAGAAAAGCCACTAGACAATAAGTAGTCAGTAATTTATTCTGAAAGATCATCTGCATGAGAAATTAACTATGCAGAAAAGTAGGCTGTAAATCTACAGCAACTTCACACTCAATAGTCCAGGGGACACTTGCTCACAAAAGCTAAATTCACACTCAGGTTTACTATGGGATAAATCCCCTGGGTAGATGACCTCTGACATTAGAACTACAGTAATAAAAAATAATCACTGTTTAGTTTTAGATGCCAATAAAGTACACTTTTAGAGTAAATTCTAAATAACAATTGCTGAAGCTAAATGATCTTACAATAAACTTGCAAACAAAAGTTATATGAATTCCTTTATGTAAAAAATACCATTTACTGTGCAGACCAGATTTAAATAAAAGACAAATGGTGTATCAATAGTATTTACTATATATTTACATGTAATACTGTGATGAAACAAAGGAGTCAATTAACATACGTATGTTACAAAAAGAACAAAACTCTTTATAGGTACCAGTACCTTTCAATATTATCACATTTATGGAACTGTTCTCTTCCATCTCAATGATCTATTATTATATGATGAGTTAACATGAGGATACAGACAAATAAACCCTTCAACTGGAGCATATGTTGAATGTCTCAACTCCCATTTCAGTAAGACGCTAGGGGCACCAACTTCAAGCATATGAGCAGCACTGGTTTCAGCAGGATAAAACTTAAATGCACACCCCAGTTCCTTGCTGATCAGGGCCTCGTTTTTTGGGATTCCACTGACAATACAATGAACAACAACAGTTAAAAGCACACAAAGGGAAGTATCATATACCTTAAGTGAGTATGTCCTTTTGCCTAAAGGTGAATCATAGCTGGTTGCCCGTTGCCAGTTACTGACTTGGCAGACACTGGAGTAATTCATTCAATTGTACACACAATGACATAAAAGACCTCTGTTGCGTGATGCTTTCAACGCTACTTGGAGTCAGCTCTTTAATAAGAACTGCACCAATTTGTGCACCTGATGTCTCTAGAAAATTGTGCTGCAATGGAAAACTTTATACTCTTTACGTATTGCTTGAGAAATGGTAATATTACACTGCTTGAACATTTTAAATTACTTGAGAACTGAAAGTTTTACCATACAATCGTTTTCTTAAATTGGCAGGATAAATCTGTACAAATGAAATATTGGCAAAATAATTAACATTAAAAAAAATAAAATTAGAACTTCAGAATCATCAGCCACCCATGATAAAAATTCTAATCTGCTCTTTCCCTAGCTATGTCCTCTCCCAGAATAAAATTATACAGAGGACAAGAGGGAATGACGTGAAACTTTGCCTTTGTTAATCCAGTTAGTAAAGCAGATGTAGGTTCAAGTATTTAAATCCACACAGCACTAATAAATAGAAGTAAACAATCAGGATGAGAATATCATTGTAGTTAAAGTACTGCAAAAAACCTTTGCTTCTGAGTGAGCACCGTTATTATATTATGCTAGTATTCTGGAACTCCCAAAGGCAAAAAAAAAAGAAAAATACTATGGATGAGAAATGTACTCAGACCAGATCACATGGAAGCCTACTGAAAATGTTACAAAATTGGACCGAATTATTAAGTTTTTTCTGCAAGTTTTGTAGTTTATGTCTACATTAGTTTTTGCTCTGCATGTAATCAGAGCAAAATGTTACATCTGTTTTTTTGCTTCCCTCATCCTGAGGGCCACACACCCACCTTCCCCAAGTAAAACACTCACGGTTTGGTTACAAAACTATATGCAGTACATTTCTGAACACAGTTCCTTCAATTTTAGGCCACATGTTCATTTAAAGGCATTCTTATCAACTACAAGCCTCCCCTTTCATTGCTTAAGATCCAAGAGAAAAGCAAATATACAAATATCAGAAGTGCTGATCCTGAGATGAACTATGGGAAATTCCGGTCCAGTTTGATCCTTATTCAAACTTCTGTTTCAGTTTCTTCTGGAAGAGAGCTGGTAGGATGGAGAGGATGGCTAGAATCATGAGAACAAAAACAGAGTTCCAGGAAACAGCTTCCCCTGCTGTCGTCAGCTGGTACAGCGTTGTTCCTGCCTTAATGGCTACAAAAGATGGTGGTGCCACACCTGGAGCAGGGAGTAAGAAGGGTAAGAGGGCAAAGGAAGAGAAAATACCAGCTGGTTAGGGTGAAAACCAAAATCAGTCATCCAACTTATAACAACAAAAATGTCAGACTTTGTTGCCTCGTACTTTTTTTTTTTTAAAGAGGGGTTTAAATACAAAATTCAAAGAGAAAACCACCATATTAAAAGAAGTGGGTTTCTGCCATTTTAAATATTTTTAACACCAACTCAAACACAGAAAGAAAATAATCTCTACTCTTTAGACTCTGCAGAGACAACTTGAAATCTGCAAATGGATTTTATTAAAGTTAAAAAAGGAAAAATATTTTTCCTAACCAGATTAAGAAGTATTTGCAAAAAATTGCCAGTTACAAAACTAAAGTGTTTAGCACTACCTTAGTCAAATTATGACTTCACTCCTTGGAGGATTTTTTATGATAAATCATAGAATGGTCAGAGTTGGAAGTGACCTTAAAGATCATTGAGTTCCAAACCCCTGCCATGGGCAGGGACACCTCCCACCAGACCAGGTTGCTCAGAGCCCCATCCAGCCTGGCCTTGAACACCTCCAGGGATGGGGCATCCATGACATTCCTGGGCAACCTGTTCCAGTGTCTCACCATCCTCACTGTAAAGTTTCTTTCTGGTGTCTAATCTAAGTCTCCCCTCTTCCAATTTAAAACCACTACCCCTTGTCCTGTCACTACACTTCCTGACAAAGAGTCCCTCTCTGGCTCTTCTGTAGGCTCCCTTCAGGTATTGACAGGCTGTAATAAGGTTTCCCCAGAGCCTTCTCTTCTCCAGGCTGAACAACCCCAGCTCTCTCAGCCTGTCCTCATAGGGGAGGTGCTCCATCCCTCTGATCAACTTCGTGGTTCTATGCTGTGTTCAAGGCCAGGCTGGATGGGGCTTTGAGCAACCTAGTGGGAGGTGCCCATGCAGGGGGGTTGGAACTAGATGATCTTTAAGGTCCCTTCCAATCCAAACCAGTCTATGATTCTATGAACCCCAGCTCTCTCAGTCTGTCTTCATAAGAGAGGTGCTCCATCCTTCTGATCACCCTCATGGCCGTCCACTGGACCTCTTGCAACAGGTCCATGTCCTTCCTGTGTTGAGGACTCCAAAGCTGGACATTAGTACTCGAGATGGGGTCTCACGAGTGCAGAGTAGAGGGATAGAATCACCTCCTGAGACCTGCTGGCCATACTCTCTTGATGCAGCCCAGGACATGATTGGCTCTCTGGGCTGCCAGCACGCACTGACAGCTCATGTTGAGTTTCTCATCTACAAGCACTCCCAAATCCTTCTCAGGGCTGCTTTCCAGCCATTCTCCGCCCAACCTGTATTTGTGCCTGGAATTGCCATGTCCCAGGTGCAGGACCCTGCACTTGGCTTGGTTGAACTTCATGCAATTTGCATGAGCCCACCTCTCCAGCCTGTCCAGGTCCCTCTGGATGGCATCCTTTCCATCCAGCATGTCAACTACGCCACCGAGCTGGGTGTTGTCAGCACTGCCAGTGCTTCTTGTGGAAACTTTTAGGAATAGACTGGACCTATGCATCACACCAAAAGTCAGAAAAAATTACCATTCTCCAGCTGAGGTAAGTTATATCAAGTGGTTCCTGTAAATGAAATGAGGGAAGGGAAAATTACAAACACAAGCACATAACCAGTGCTTGGATAACTCTTCAGCACTCGCACTGTTGGCAAAATGATAAATCTGGGTAGTGAGCAATTGAACAGTCGGCAGCTGAGACAAAGACTTTCTGTCCTCTAATAGAAAAGCTCCACTGGATACTTATACTACTGTGCAGAACAAAGCAGTGATTTGTAGTCCTCATAAACAAGATTTTACCAGATATCCTTGGGCTCTCAAGTACCTGCTGTACATCAAGGCTTCAGCAGATTCTGCTTCTTTAAGTTCAAAGGATTAAGAAGCCCACAGTGGTCACTGGCTCTTTGTTCTTGTCAAGCCTTAAAAATTTTCCAGTTCTTTCTTTGGGTCTGGTAATGCCTCTTTTAACTTCAGTAGCTGCTTTTCCTGCTTCATTTCCGTTCATCTTCTCTTCAGCTTTGTGAATTTGCAGTCACACATTGACAAATACCATTTTCTGAGTTCACCCGTCCTTACACATGGTAATTGTTCCTCATGCCAACTACTGCTAACCAATTACAAAACTTTCCACAACTGACAATAGAAACCTTAGGTGGAGAATTAATGTTCATCAGCAGTGCAACCTGAGCACTCTTTGGTGGGATTTTTGGAGGACAGCAGCAAAGACAATTGCTCTGGACTCCAGCTAACGAGAAGACCCCTTGGATTCATTGAGACTGCAGGGCAGACAGTGGACAAATAGAAAGGAATAAGCACCCCCATGAGTCTAGCTCCAACTCTAACTTTTGCTGCCTTTCCAAGAGCAATAAAGCAAAAAATTGGCAAGGAATTCAGAACATTAGATTAATCATTGATGTGAATAGTATTGGTCTTGCAGTAGTGGGAGCAAAAAGTACCATATTAGTTTGATAACTGACTTCTGGAAGGAAAATTTGGTTGGAAACTTTTCTGATGCCCGGCATTGTAATTGTATGAAGCTTCATACTTATGTATTTCTACAAATAGCTTAATAAATATGACAGTCTCACAGTGTTGATGCTTCTTAAGTAGAGAACCAGAATAAGAGAAATCTCAGAGAAATATACATGAAATTGGGATAAAAATGTGTAAGAGCTATAGGCAAGCACACTTTTACATCTGAATGCCCACTAGCTACACAGCTAACAGCAAACCTGTCCTAAAGACTTTAGTCAGGCTTCAGGCCTTATTGAATTGAGAAAGTACCCACACCCTCATGCAGTCTGGTCCAATCAGCCCAGTTTTTGAAAGTTTGTGCAAACATCAGCCTGATGTAAGATATCTAAAGTAAAGTTAATCTTTACTTTCATTCACTTTGACAAGGGACTATAGAATTTTTCACTCCTGACCTATGCTTCTTTGCAAGGTGAAATTGAATGCTACGATGACAATCACTGAAGTGGATGGTCCTGGGAGTCCTAACAGCCTGACTCTGTATCTGTAGTATAGACATGACCAAGAGGAAATCAATAAATTATTTTAGTGGATTAAAAATATTATGCGTCCGACTTGCTGTCAATCACTACTAAGCCTTGCTCTGAATTTGCAGTGAGGTCCTAAGAGTGGGCTATATTCCCAATAGAATTCAGTGGACCAGGTGCCTCTCATGTAGTTTCAGTCAGTCTTGCTTCCCTTACAGTCAACGGAGACACCTTCAGGAGGCAATTCCTCACAAACTGAAGGCATCAAAGGACATCCAGGCCTTTAGGTATCAGCTCTCTCCACTGATTACAAAAAGGCTCTGAGCAACTAGAACAAGTGGACAACTAGTTCTTAGGTGGCCAAAGATAAGTATTATTTTTAAATGTTCTCAGTGAAGATGAGAGGCAAGACAGTGCTTCATACCATATAAATACACAATGACAGGATCTGCTAGAATCTCCTTACAATTTCAAGGACATAAACAAAGTAGTGGTTAAAACAAATGGGCCTGAGAGGATATCAGAAAATGGTTTGTGATTAGAAAAAATCCTGGACTAATGTCTTTCTAAGGTTATGCATTATATTAATTACATGCAGCATATTTTCTTAGTAGGTGTATATACTTAATCTATTTGACATACACATCAAATGTATTTCAATGACCAGATGCTTGGTAACACAGAATTACAGAAGCCTACAGTTCTGAAAGTTGAAAAGTTTAAAGTAACTACTTTCTGCAGAGTATCTTGGCTTTGTAATTTCTGTGCAAGAGAAAAAACAACTCACTTCACCAGCACATCCACTCGTCCATCCCTGTTACATCTCTAACATCCCTCTGATTGCAAACATATTGTTTTTAAACAGATTAGAAAAGCTGACCAGTGTACTGCAGATGTTTGGAAAGAATTGTCTCTTGGTACATCTAGAAATAAATTATTGTCTCTTTGTTAATTTGTGACACTTTACTCAGAAGAATCAGACTCCTCTGTGTAGCAAAAGGGGACATATATTACTGATTTTAAAAACTAAATAATTCAGATGTATGCCAGAAACTTCTGAGAAACTCAGCTGATTGCAGTATAACCAGAGACAGAGAGGAGTTAAATACTGTAATTAAAAGATTGTTTCCATTATTCTATGCTGCAAAAAGGAAATGCCAACAGATAAAGTATTGCTATATTTTGTAAATACA
This sequence comes from Scolopax mira, assembly GCA_004320125.1. NCBI lineage: Eukaryota > Metazoa > Chordata > Aves > Charadriiformes > Scolopacidae > Scolopax > Scolopax mira. Next base: position 70,126 of record BJBW01002676.1, on the reverse strand, counting down.
ATAGGAAATTTTAAAATATCTAAAAATTGAGATAACTGCAGCCAAAATTCCATTCACTGTTACAAGTGCTATTTTCAAAGTTGAATGTTTATCTTATGCATAACAGAAATAATAGATAGACACTTAAATTTGGAAGAAGGGAAATGCATTTTGAAAAAAAATAATCCAAAACTTCTTATGGATCTAGAATGCTTTAACCACTATGTCTTAACCAGAAGTTTGACACAAAAGTTGTGTGTTTTTCCTGAGCACTTAAAAAAATGTCCTCCTGATGTGTTCACACATCTTCCTTTTCCATACATTCATGTTCTTATGGAAAGAACTCTCTGTTCTGAAAGTAATACATATACTATACTTTTAATTCATAAAATTATTCAGGTCAAATCTAATGTTTTAACATTCTGGGACCAACATCTACAGGGTTTGCTCATATCAATTCTACTATGGTCAGCATAAAGATTACCACTGGAAAAAAAAGAAAATGGGTTAAAAATCAGCCTCTGATAATAAATCTAAGAAGGAATAAACATTGGATATGCTATTCCAGGAAGGACACAGAATAGAAGAGGAAACCAGCAGAAACAAAATGCAAGTCCTAATTTTAGTGGTAGACATATGGCATTGTTATAGCAGTTCTGCAAGTTCTGTTTAATAAAGGATAAGTTCACACACAACCACAAGTCTTGCGTTATTACAGATTAGCAACATATCATTTCTCATCTGATATGGACGTTCTGCTGCCACTGAAAATGTCATCACCTACACAAAGTGACATAAATCAGCTGTTTGGGGCCATGTGAGCAAACCGTAAATGCACATGCTCCTGGGAAATACTATCAGTTGTTAATTTTTTGTTTGCTGAATCTAAATTTATAAAGTATCAGTTACAGAGTTGTGATCATGTCTGTAGTAAGTAACTAGGAACATACTGAAAAGTGAGATTCATCTGACCTAATTTATGCATCTCCACTTAAGCCCGGCATCTAGGCTCCTGCTACAGGCAACAGAGAGGAATGGGTTTTTCTGGACTGCTGTTCACAGAATCACAGAATCACATGGGGTTGGAAGGGACCTCTGGAGATCATCTAGTCCAACCATTAATTTTCTTCCAAAATATCAATATCAATAAGACAGATAAATCACGCCCCAGCAGGGTCTTTTTCATACCACTGACTATAAAGAGACCTGAGGGTTACTAGCTTATTACTAGCTTAGAAGAGGCTTTCACTGTGCACATCTGCAATTAGTCCATCCCTGATGTCAAAACTATGCAGGAAAAGAAACAACTCGTGCATCTAAAAAGATGTTTTGGAAGCAGGATCTCTAAAAATGAAGAAGCAAAGATCCACTGATAATGGTGATAGTTATTTTTATCGTCCTGGATCTTCCCAGGCAATTGAAGCGCTTGGGAGTACTTCACTTCAGGGCGATTGGCTCTCAGGATAAAAATGAGAACCCAAAGCTAGACAACCAAGAGTGGAGTATCCATCTGTCTCAAAAAGACAGTCTGAAATACCCTCACAATGATTGGCTGAGATGCATTTGAACTCCTGATCTTTCTGGAGGTCAGCACTTGACTGAGACCTTGAACAAAAGTGCTTATGTCCACTTGGAAATCATAGCACTGCACCTTGGTTAAATCCTTGCTGGCACCCTCTCTTGTGAAACTATTGAGCTGAGTTCCTTGGCCTCTGATATCTTGATGGCAAGAGTGTCATGCTTTCACCTGCCTGTCTGTTGTAAGACACTGCTGGAAATGTTTGCAAGGAAGGTAAGAGGGAACCCTTTGTGTTCAGATGGATGCACAGAGCAGCAGAGAAGAAGAAATGCAAGGAATGAGAGTATGCAAGCATCGTGCAGTGCAAAAACCCTCACTTGCTTCTGCATTCCTACTATGTTAAAAAATAATGCAAGAAGTGAGCTCAAACATTGGGGAAAAAAAATGAAGCTCAAACTTTAGCCGTCATAACTGACAGGGAGAAATCTGTGACTTTATATACTAAATAATAATAGAAAATGATAAACGCCTTCTAGAAAACTGAGTAACCGTAAGAGGTAATGGTCATGAGATGGCTATCTAATAGTTGCATTAAAACTGCATTACTACTTCATTCTTTTATGGAGACAGAATGTAAAGTGATGTTGTGGTTAGAAGAATATTTATTCCATGTCTGTTTTACTTTTATTTAATAGATTTCTTGGTAGAACAAGCAGGAGAGAAATATGATAAGATCCAGATAAATCATCCAGAAATATATATAAATCAACAGCAATGATGTCAGTTTCTTATCTCTCATGCCTCGTGTCTGTTAAATCACAGGTTTCTTTTGCTCTCCATGCAAAGTGATTTCACCTGCAGATATTGACTGGATCAACCAATGCCTAGAAAATGTTTTTAACAGAAAGTTTACTGGGAGGGAGTACAAGCATGTAGTTACCTGGGGGCATTTTTACAGCCTGCTTCTTTTTTTAAGATGCATTCTCCAAAGCACTCGAGTTTCAGAATGCTTGCTGTAGTTATCTGAACAGTGCTCTGATCAGTTGGAAAGCTCTTTGAATGGAATTCCACTGTCATTTCTTTCACAGTGGAGAAAGCAGCATATATTTGTTGTGATCGTTGCAGATAGCGTATAGCCTTACCTGAGACCAGAGACTCACGGGTGGAATGAACTGAATCAGTGTGCAAACACCTGAGACTAAAGAAGAAGAGTATCCAAAACCCAGTGAATTAAACCCAGGCTGCAGTGAGTTTACATCCCACGGGTTCAGTTGAAGGGTGGTGGGTCTAGTTACATGTGTCAATGTATGCTGTCAAAGCTTTTATGTAGGAGTAAATTTATCATTTTTTTGGTACTGATTTTTGAATGACACTCCCCACTGACATTTACATTTACAGCTATTCCCACCCTTATGACATACCAGCTTCACTGTGCACTCCACCTCTCTTTCTTCCCTCTCTTCTCCCCATCCCCATCCTTTCATCCTTTAAGCTGGTGCTGTCTCCAAGAGTCTTTATTTACACAGGTGAGGGAAAGTAGAGTTTCCACTCTCACTTTCTCCTTCCCCTGGGGACAGCGTTCCTCTTCATTCAAGCAAAGCACAAGCAGGGAACAACTGTCTGTACAGGACTTCAGAAAGGGGCAATATTTGGGATCGCAGTTCTATTCGTCGGAGCAAGAAGGACTTTCCCTGGAAGAAATCTGCTGGGAACAGATCCCAAACACCTTTTGCAATCAGAGTGGCTAGCGTAGAAAAAGAAGAGAGAAGAGACCTTGGGTCCTTATGCGCAGATCTCTGCACTCACTCTGATCCCCGTCCAAGGTCTAACAATCTTGTGACACGTATGAGTATTGGGATACTTTTTTTGGAATGTCTCTCACAATTATTTTTTGGCAGGATTGCTCACCATTATTACAAAGCTCATCAGTCCCATCTTAGATACCACATGAAAGGCATGAAATCTCAGGATCTTACTGTCAGTATCCATTTGCCTTCTAATCATACCTGGGAAGCTGAATAGCAATATATTCTGCGAAGTGTGGCTTTGACTGACTGATTCCAGTCAGTTTATCAGGACATTGAAACAGAACTATTAGACAGAAAGCCTAAATATCACTAGTTCCTTACTGTCTGCTACAGAATTTTATGTTAAACAAGGATTTAGTACACTAGTTCTAGTTGAACTTTTGTGGCAAAGAAATATAGCTCTCCCCCAAAATCAGTTTGTCACAAAATCACCTGTGAATGTTGCCAGAGAAGTGCTTACAATTCTAGTGCATTTTTCTTTCTGACATATTATTAATTATGTATATGGATAAATATGTACATGTATATATATGACAATACATCTATCTTTTTTTAAAAATACACAGTGCTGTTAATTTATATGCTACACTCCAGGGCCTAATGGAAAGATATAAACTGAAACTATATTACAAATACCTTCCAGTCAGCAATGGCCTGATCAGGATTATGATTACCTGTTTCATTTTAGAAGGGATCTTTTCCATTATTTGAAGAACAGATTGGTGTTTATTTACACTGCAATGACAATTCATTGTGAGCTCCTTTTTAATACCTTTATTATAGCTCTGGGTTTGGTTTTCTGCGTTATTACTTTTCTAAACAGCAATTTTTAGTTTTCTATCTCTGCCAATTATTTTTCTTCATAAATATATACTTTACATCTATTTATTTAAGTCTCATTTATTTTTATCTACCTCTGCTGGCTTGCCAATGAATCTGCAGCACTGCTATACGGTCTTTTGGACAGACATAAACAATTCACAGCCATTATCATTAGACAAACTCCTTATACCTTTTGTCTTTTTTATTTTCTCTTCACCTCTTTGTTCCTGTTCTATGATTTGCTTGGATTATAATCCTTCATCATATTCATTGTTAATGACTAACTGTTTGACACTGCTGCCTCACTGCCAAGATCAACCAAGGCCAGCATTTTAACGCATCTGAATGTCACCGATAAGAGCCCTGAAATGGACATGGGATGCCAAGCTGTATTTGGATCTTTACCTCCTAAAAGTGCAGTGCTGTCCAAAACTGATGTTTGGTTGCAATCTCCACTTCTTGAAACAGATAAAATGTATGACTCAAAATAAATAAATAAAAACCAAACCTTGCTTAAATAAGGATTCTCTAATTTGCAAGGTAAACTTACGATTTGTCTAGTCTTTATGCTTCCTTATTTTGAGATTTAAGTCAGAAAACTGTTGGGAAAACTGGTTTTCACCAAAAAAAAGAAAAAAAAAAGGTCATTTAGTATCAGTATATTTAAATCTTGTTACAGGCTGATTTTCAGGATGCAGTTCAGGTAAGGAAATATGCATGCTTCATATTACAAATTGTGCACAAACTGGAAGAATATTGCATTCATCATGAGGTACATGACACAGCACCATTTCAGAATGGTTTCAGTCCTACAATTATTCTTCCTATACATTAATGCATCTGCATTATCAAACCTGTCAAATCATTAAATTCTCATTATGGAAATGTTATAGCTATTAAACACACAATTCACACCCAGAGTTCTGCTTCGTGGTTTCCTCTTTGTTCCAGGAGATATGTATGACTATCAGGTTCATGGGTTCAGCTTAGACAAATTGCAAAAGGAAATTGCAAATACATGTACAGATGTTAAATGCAGCTTTTATTCTGTTTCTCAGAATGTCTCAAATCTTTCTGTGTATTTGCAAAACTTTTCTTGATTAAAACCACCTTCCTGGTCACAAGCAACCCCTTCAGCAAACAACTGAAGGGTTGCATGGCAAACAAACAAGTTGAAAAGCAGAACAAAATGTCAACTTCAGGAAAAAAGCATGCCTGGGGATATTAAGAAAAAGCCCCAGAGGGTTCCCGGAAAGAACCATGTGAACCAGAAGAACTGGCAAATGGGACTATGAATCAGAAACTGTATTTTGATGTAAGTTTCACACAGAGGTTGGGGAGGGAGGGGGGCTCGCTTTGCCCACGGCTGCTGTGGAGCCTGCAGCTGCCTGTAAGAACCACCACACAGGGTACAAACTGGTGCTGAATATGTTTCCTTATGCTTGGTCCATTGATGGCCTTCTGGAAAGTGTCAGAGCAAGGAGGGAGAAAACAGAAGGGTGCCATGATCTCTTCCTGTTCCTGCCTGGGCTTGTAGCAGGCAAAGGAAGCAGAATGGGCATGGGGGACAGCAGAGTTTGAGGGAAAAACTGCAATCTGGGTTTCTCCACTGGACAAAGTCCCTTTACAGTTGCACTTTCTCCTGCATCTCCTCTCTGCCCCTGCTCCCTCTGCTCCTACTTGTGTGATTTGGGTTGCTGTGGCTAGGCAAAGGGACCATCATGGAGGTCTGCGAGTGGCCCTGAGCAATAGCAAGGGGAGGCAGAACCCCCCAGATGCTGGCCACGGAGCTCATCCCCTCCTCAGCAAGAGCCTGGCAAAGCAGCTAATCGGTCACTGTTCAAACAGATAACAATGGGGTAAAGAAATATTTAGCAACAGAGACAAACAAAGGGAAAAATAATAATCTAATGATGTTGAGCCTAAAGTGACCATATCCAGAAAGCAAGTATAAAACCTTCAGAGGATAATTAACCAGAGACTCAGATGGTAGTTCTGTTGAATTGGATAATTCATCATATTTTTAAATAAAGATTTGGTGTTAAAACTTTACAGAGTAATGGTCTGCTCAGAGTCCATAATTTTATATGTGAAGCTGAGATTCATTTGTCCTGTCTACATTATTATGAATTTGTTAGGTTCAATTCTATCTGCATCTTTGGTTTTTTATCCCCCTCTGGTACTTGGTCTCAAGGTCTTCGAGCAATTACTTGTAATCAGACCTTGACTTTATTACCCTGTATACACAAATGCCACCAGTAAATTCTGTCACCCAGCTATGCACCTCTTTGAAAACCTCATAAACCAAATTAGAATAGAATAGTTAGTCCCACACTTAAATATGCTGTTTCTCTCACTGTGGAAAATAAGAGTTTTCAATGCTTCCTGATGGGAGTTTAATCCATGTTTAACGGTAGGGGAAAGTCTGTTCTGTGTCAGACTTGGCAAGGAGAGATTATGACAGACTGTTTTGACCAGAATGAACTGTCTGTCCTATTCCAGTCCCAGCTACAAAAGAGAATGCCCTTTGACATCTGCATTTCAGTCACTTCAGTATGTCAGTTTAGGGAGGATATCGTGTTCACTGTCATAGGATCCTTCACATCATAGAATCATAGAATCCTTTTTGTTGGAAAAGAACCTTGGGATCATCGAGTCCAACCATATACCCTACTCTACAAAGTTCTCCCCTACACCATATCCCCCAACACCACATCTAAATGACTCTAAAACACGTCTAGGGATGGTGACTCAACCACCTCCCTGGGCAGCCTATTCCAATGCCTGACCACTCTTTCTGTGAAAAATTCTTTCCTAATGTTTAATCTAAACCTGCCCTGTTGGAGCTTTAAGCCATTTCCTCTCATTCTCTCAGTAATTACCTGCGAGAAGAGACTAGCACCAAACTCTCTACAGAGTCCTTTCGAGTAGTTGTAGAGAGTGATGAAGTCGCCACTTAGCCTCCTCTTCCTCAAACTAAACAGCCCCAGCTCCTTCAACCACTCTTCATAAGATTTATGCTCCAAGCCCCTCACCAGCTTCATTGCCCTCCTCTGCACTCACTCCAGGACCTCAATATCTCTCTTGTATTGAGGTGCCCAAAACTGGAGACAATACTCAAGGTGTGGCCTCACCAGTGCTGAGTACAGGGGGACAATCACCTCCCTACTTCTGCTGGTCACACTATTCTAATACAAGCCAGGATGCCATTGGCTTTCTTGGCCACCTGGGCGCACTGCCGGCTCATATTCAGCTGCTTGTCAATTAGAACCCCCAGGTCTCTTTCTTCCAGGCAGCTTTCCAGCCACGCTTCCCCAAGCCTGCAGCATTACATGGGGTTGTTGTGGCCCATGTGCAGGACCTGGCACTTGGCCTTATTGAAGCTCATACCATTAATGTTGGCCCAATGATCCAATCTATCTAAGTCTCTCTGTAGAGCTTCCTTATCCTCATGTGAATCAACACTCCTGCTTAGCTTGGTGTCATCCGCGAACTTGATGATGATACACTCTATGTCCTTATCTAGAGCATCAATAAAGATGTTAAAGAGAAATGGTCCCAACACTGAGCCCTGAGGCCCACCACTTGTGACCGGCCACCAGCTGGACTTAGATCCATTGAGCACCACTCTTTGGGACCTTCTAGTCAACCAGCTAACATGACTATCATGCCTGATAACAAACTAAATTTGCAGTCACATTTGACTTAACTGATGATATGCTAATGCACTTGCTAAGCCTATCTTGAGTTATACTCAAGAACTGCATTTCAGTCTAAGGGGCACTAGCAGTTGTCAGATAACTCCTCATACTACCTTTCAGTTATAGTTTTCTCTGTGAGGGGTTCTGAGCAGACAGGTAGGTTTGACATACCTACATGGGTAAGGTGCTTCTGAAAATGAAACAGGTGTGCAGTTACGTAAGTACCTGAAAATCTTCCCTTATCCCTGGGAAGTAAGAACTTTAGGGATGGATGGGTCTTCTAATAGTAGGGATTTTTTTTCCTTGCTTAAGAGTTACCTAACTGGTTTGGAAATTTATCCTCAATACTTAACAAAACTGAACATTAAAGTATTAATTTAATAATTTTGGCACTAAACTTTTTTTTTTCACCATGCAGCTCAATAAAAACCATTGACTCCTCAGATTCAGAGAAAATGTTCCCTTGAGAAATCTTGTGAAGATAAATTGAAATGTTTTTTGTAAATGGGGTGACTATGAGGCCATGTACTGTACCTCTGCTGGGAGAAGTCAATAAAACTGGAGGAGGAGAACCATTGATCTAGAAAACCTGTGCTCGTATGAATTACCTTTAACTAACCCAGTGGTAAAAAAAGATTTTCAGTTTCTAAGGGAAATTACTACATTTATTTCTGCTGCAGACATGACTTACCAGCACTGTCTCTGTGAGAAAGGCAACTCAAATTAACCCATATACTAACGTGGCTCCAGGCTCTGCCTGTCTCCACCTGATCATGGGTAAATTGTTCATCAATTTTGCATTCATTCTACAACTAACCAGTGCTTCCTTTCTTCAATTCTCCACTTTGCCTTTTTAGTGAGTGAATGTTTCAGAGCTGGTATTGTACAGTTCTACACTAACCTCAGGCATAGAGGATGAATTAAGTGCTGTGATAACTCTGATGTAATTCAATGTTGTAGAGGCTCCTGTAAAATAAATAATAATTACATCCAAAAATGATTGAAGAAAAACTTCAACACTGACGAATCAAGCCTTTAAATTTAGAATATATAAAAACTGAGATGGGGGCTCTGAGGCCATCTCTCTTTTGTAGCAGATATCAGTCCTGCTCAAAGATGAATGAATAAGGATATTGTAGAGGCTTAATGATCAGGTGCCAAGACAGGACACATAAAAATTGTTCAGTATCTCTTCCAGTGTAAGAAGTAAGTGGCACACAGCAGGTACAAAACATACAAAGAAAGCTGCTTCTTCATGCTTTGCATTTCTGACTCGTGAAGAACCTTGGCACAAAATTTTAAAGGTTTATGTGGATTCCACAACCAGCTGGACAAATTAACAAAAGGGCAAACAATAGGGTGGCTCTTGCACTGTTCCCCAGGCATCCACTGTTGGGTACTTCTGGGAACTGTTGGGTTTTTAATGAGTCACCTGGACAACCCCACCTCCTGTGCTTTGGTTTGCATTGTGGAGCAGTGTCAGAAAGCATGAATGAGATTCCTGTTGTATCAGACTATACAGGATAGTGTGCTCCATGACCATATATAACACACTGCAACCACACACAAACATTCAGTTCGTGACCTACACCTACTGTGAAGTGGAAAAGGCCCTGAAGTATGTTTAAGTTAGATTCCAGGGCCCTGGCACCAACTGTTGGACTCTGATTGTCGACTCTTGTTGCCTCTCTCACCAATGGCTACTAAGGTGCTGCCTCTGGCAGGCCACACCTGGAGGATTAAAACTTTTAGTCCTCTTACACTTCTCTCCCAATGGAGTTAATTGCAGCAGTAACTAGATATCACTCTAGACAGAGGGTCTATGGCTCTTCATCAGGAGATTTCACAGATAGAGAGACAGTGGTTGACACCCAGTTATTTCTGGTCCCAGGGTTGTTCTGCAGGGCTCTTTTCTTTCCTGGTCATATCCTTCTCTTTCACATAGTCATCTTATATACTGTCTAAGCAGACTTTTCAACTCTTCAGCCTTGTCTAAATTTGTCTCTACCCCATTTTCCTTCCTTTCCCAGAGCTGACTGTGTGGTATCCATTCCCTAGCTATGTATCTCATTTCCCAACAGTCTCAGCTACTACAGCCTCGACCCAAAGGGACAAAATAAATTGCCCTTCTACTCCTCTGACCTTTTGCTGCTCCATATTCACTGTAAATTCCGCATTTAAGAACTCAATTTCCACACCCTACTCAGTGTCACTTGCTAATTTGCCACCTGAGATGTATGTCTTAGCCAAAAATGTCCCAGTCAGCATGTTTGTGCTAGATACCAGGGAAACCCTGCCCACATCTCTGCCCCCAGAATCTTCCTTCCAAAGCAGGAAACATGATCCTGGCCGTCTTGGGGAAAAAGGGAGGAAATTGTTGTAAGAAATAAGTAAAAAGAACATTTACAAAGTGCCAGTCCCTAAATATACACACTCCAAGGAAAACCTGAACTTTTTTCTTAACTTTCTAAAGAAAGACTGTGACACTGAGGTTTAACCTATGTCTAGAAAACTTATGCCTAGGTGATTAAAAGTTGATGAGTGAAAATGAGGTCTTACAATGTCAAGGGTTCAAATCCTTCACTCTACTGCTTATGGCAGTACAAAAATGTAACATATAAGTGATCCTCTGTAAGAACATAAACCTTGTGATTTTATTGATCCTGTGGTCTTGAGATTATTTAAAATGTGTCAAACTTTTTCTTTCTCATTAGAATGAAGCTGACTTGATATACTTAATAGCTACAAGATTATACATAAGTATGGTTTAATTTTTAATTTCAATTACATATTTACTTGTGAATCTTATCATACCCTTGCCAGGGTCCAAACACAGTTATTAGTGCTTAGCTGGAACCTTGCAGGAGTCAGAGGAATCATACTGGACGAGAGCATGAACCCATTTTCCTGAGGACCACTCCCCCCAGCTGTCCCCACAGGCACATGCACACGCATACACACACCCTCCCACCCATGACCATGTTCAGTTTACAATGATCCCTTACGGAGAAGAAACCAAAGGACCTTTCCTTGTAGCAGGGAAATAGACATATTTTAAGGATAAGTCAAGCGCTGCTGAGCACCATATTTAGCCCTGAGGAATGCTGACTGTTCTTTGCTGGCAGAAGCAAACCCAATATATTCAGCAATAACAGATTTCAGAGTGGGAATGGTGCATATTAAGCCAATTCTTTCATATTAGGATAAAGATCACATTTCCCTTAGAATTTTTAAGTCTAATTGATTACCAGAACATACCTGAGTGTAATTAGTTATAGAAGGAAGAGTTGGAAAAGTCTGACTGAAATAAATATATCTCTGTCCAGAACTTCCTTTAAGCCAAAGAGAACTAGAAGAATAATACAGAACGTTGCAGAGGACTTCCTATTCACTTAATTTATTAACTGATAATTTATTCACAATCAGTGGAGAAATCCAGAATAGATTAAATGATTATTCATTTTCCATTTATACGCACGCACATTTGGAGGATTTTTTTTTTTTCCTGTGGGCCTTTCACATCAGGCCAGCATTGATTTTCTATCTCAGGACAGGAGGAAAAGGCTATGAGAGTAGAATCACCTATAGATGGCAACAGTGAGCAGAAAATATAGCTCGGTTATGTGGCGGCTTTGTGCTAGAGAGTGCAGGAGGAGCATGTGGTAATTTCTCTCTCAGGCTACTCTTTCTTGCCCTGGAGGCCCCACTGTCACTTTTGGGCTCATCCCAGATTATCCGCTCTCCCACCATAATCTGCAGGTGGGAAACCTTCTCTATAGTTTGTAATTAAAAACCTAACTGCTTAGTCAGATAATAATAGAGATATGTATGTCCTATGTAGGACTCCCAGTAGGACTATGTCATTATTTGGGAACTTCTCTGAAATAGAAGGTCATATTGTAAGAGGAACAAAATAAGTAAAATATATTTAATTAAATTAAAAAATATTGGAATCTTTCTACTTATTAACTCATTTTGTTATCCAACACTCATGTGTATGCTGGGTTATTGCATGGAAATACGTGTTCATATGCCAGACTGATACATGAAATGAATTTATTATTCATTTATGACAGGAGACAAGCCAAATAGTATATGTATGACAAGTACCCAGATCACATGGTCATGCACTCTCCTGTAGTTAGCACCAATTGCTAGAGTTCTCCATTTCTAGATGTAGTGGCACTCAAAAACAAAGGCAAGTATTTTAGAAAATTGCATAGGAGAGAGGCGAAGAACAAGGACTTGAAACAATGTAACATTTACGTAATGCATGCCAGAAACTTTTCCTTTATTAAAAAATGCTTTCCAGATAAATAACAGGCACTCAAGACAGCCATTATTTTCCTCTGCAATCATCCTTTCATGTAATCTATACAAGTATTCTCACAGGAATAATTACAAAGTATTCTGATGACTACTATTAACAATCAACTGAATTGCATTTCAGAATAGTTCCTCTCAGATTGTGACCATTTAAAAAGTATTGTCAACATATGCCCAGAAGTTTGGAGAGAAAATAGACCAAGTCTGCAAGGGAGGCAGAAAAAAAGGAAAGACTGAGCCAGATAATTAAAGACACAGATGCAGAAGCTACATGTATGAAAAGAGGGAGAATATAATTATAGAATTCAGGCTCATGAGGAAGAATTTAATTTTCCAAGCTTCACAAGAATAATCCTTATTATAATAAGAATAATCCTTCTTAGAAAGAAAAAATAGGGTGCCCTTATTTGAATTACTTCTAAATTATGGAAAAAATTAGAATAGAACAATAGTTCAAATGACCACATTTGAGGTTAACAGAAAAGTTTACTTCAGTTAGCATTAAAAAAGCATGCAATACCAGATAGTTTCACTAACCTCTATCCTAGATTGTGAAAAGAGTTGGCATAGGAAATTGCAAAGCCAGCAAAATGAATGATTTTTTGTTCTTGGGTTGTTTTTTTTTTCCCTGTATCTTTTATTTCAGGACTGTTTTGATACCTGGCGAGTAGCAGCAAGTAGAAGTAAAAGTGTGGGAGTGAAGTGATTGATTCAAGGAAGCAGAGATATCTTAGTTTTAATCAGTATTTTACAAAATCTGGAAGAGATTTCAAAGAAAAGCAGCAGAGATACATACACACATGGAGTCTAATAAGAAGTTGAATACCAAAGGTACAGCCATTAGTCTGCTCAAATACGTTTTTATTGATAAGAGATTTTTTTGAAAGGTAATACAGTGGGTTAATCCATTTGTACTTAAATACTTTATCCAATGCTTATAGGAAATCGTTGTTGTTGGTAAAATAGAATCCAAGGTTAACAGAGTTGACTAAAGCAAAATTATCAGGATAAAAAAAGAAGACCGTAAAAAAAAGTATTCCTTAGGGATCAGACTTAATATTTCATCTCTAGGTAGAACTAGACAAAAGTTGATGAAAAAAATCAAACTTAGAGAGGTATTGCAGAATCCTAGAATGACAGGGTTTCGAAGGGACCTCTGGAAATCATCTAGTCCAACCTCCCTGACAAAGCAGGTTCATGTACGGAAGGCTGGACAGGAAAGCATCCAGGCAGGTTTTGAATATCTCCAGAGAAGGAGAGACTCCAGAACATTTCTGTGCAGCCTGTTCCAGTGCTCTGTCACTCTCAAAATAAGTAAGTTTTTCTACATGTTCAGATGGAACTTCCTGTGTTCCAGCGTGTGTCCTTTGCCCATTGTCCTCTAACTGGGCACCACCGGAGAGACTCTGGCCCCATCCTCTTGACAGATACCCTTTAGATACTTATAAGCATTGATGAGGTCCCATCTCAATCTTCTCTTCTCCAGGCTAAACAGATCTAGGTCTCTCAGCCTTTCCTCATAAAAGAGCTGATCCATTCCCCTCATCATCTTAGTAGCCTCTGCTGGACTCCCTCCATTAGTTCCTTGTCATTCTTGAATGGGGGAGCCCAAAACTGAACACCGTACTCCAGATGCGGCCTCACCAGGGCAGAGTAGAAGGGAAGGATGACCTCCCTTGACCTGCTGGCCATGCTCTTTTTAATGCACCCCAGGATATCATTGGCCTTCTTGGTCACAAGGACACATTGCTACCTCATGATCAGCTCTGTCTAACAGGACTCCCAGGTTCCTCTCTCCAGAGCTGAGGTCAATCTTTAACCTCTATGGGTGTGTGGGGTCATTCCTCCCTAGGTGCAGGACCTTACACTTGCCCTTGTTGAATTTCATTATTGAATTGAAGCTTGAATCGAAGTGTTCTTGAAACTGAAGAGGATCTGAGGATAATTCCATAATATAAGATCATTTTATCAGCTGGTCTGATGGATACTGTACAAAAACTAACAGAAGAAAACACAAAGTCGTGTACTCAAACGCCAACCACAGCCATAGTCCCATCCTGATGGCTGCAGCACAACCCACTTGGCTGGGGAAGTTCTACCCATCATCTGGTCATGTACTCTGCTGATGCTGACGCCACCTCTTTTTGCCCCTGGGGTAGCCACTGGGTGTCATACCCTACATGTCCACAGCCAGCCCTGTAATTGGCTGCCAGTTGCCCTGCACACTTCAACCAGAAGCACATCAGAGCATGAAGGCCTTTCCCACTCCGTACATAGGGGCTACCATTTTTGTTTCAGACACACCATTTCTTACAACCCTATGTTCCCCATGTTCACAGGCAGACACTGCTGGAAGACGAAGACCCTGCCTGCAAACACAGAGACTTCTATTGCCAATGGTATCATTCCCCACCTGTTTTCATACTGCTTTAAGATTAGTTTGGCGCTAATTTTTGAACACCTCATACCCTCATGAGCTCAGAGAACCCTCTGATTGTCTGCCCATTTCCTTTGGAACAGGAATTAATTATAGATATAAATAAATATGTCAGAAATATGAATGTGTCTGAGTGAGGAGGGAGAAGATAGAAGGGTGTCAAGATCTCTTCCTGCTCCTACCTGGGCTTGCAGCAGACAAAGAGAGCAGAATGGGTAGAGGGGGGCAGAGTTTAAAGGGAAAATGAAAAAAGTCTGGAAAAGGCAGACCAGCAAACAGTGCCCTAGTTCAATTGGTTGTCCAGAATTTCACTCGTAGCAGTGGCTCAAATACAGGCCTTTTCCAGACATGAGACAGAAATGTATCCCAAGCTCAGAGGGTGCCAAGAACATGGGCCTCCCAGGCTATTCCTGTGGGCAGAGCGTTTGGCTTCTCTCCAGCATTCACAGTAGGGGAAAGGGGGCATAAATGGGCCCTCCACATCCTGGACCTGGTGATGGGAGAGTCTTTGGAGTGGTTGTTGGAGGGCAGAGCAAGAAGGTTCCTCATGTGGAGGAACAGTGCTTGTAGGAAGAGAATTGAGGTACTGGAAAATGTACAGCAGAGTGCCCTTTTAGAGATATTCTCAGGACCCTAAAGACTTTCCCATACCTTCAGGAAGGGGCAGGCATCTGGCTGCTGCTGCCTCACACCCTGTAGATCTGCTTCAGTGCCTACATATACTGGACCTTCTCCAGAGCTCCTTGGACTTGTAGGACTGTTGGCTAGACCCAACAGGAAAGGCTAGCATTTCCTTCCCCTTTAGGCCCATGAATATCTGGATCTGTGTCTGACTGGCCAGAACAAATGTCACAGCTACCTAGCATCTCTCTGTGGCCTTGGAGAGTGTCCTCCCTTTAAGGGCTCACTCTGTCGCTGGCTAGCTAGGCTGAATTTGGACAGCACAAGCAACCTCGCCATTCAAACCTCCCTCCCCACACAAGCCTCTCTTCGCTCTCATTGATAAGTTCATCTTTGTTATTCATCTAACAAAACTTAAATCTCTACAAAACTGTTGTCTACGAATGATCTAGCCACATGGGTGCAGGCAATCCCACCTTGGTATTCTAAAGCATATTTCAATCCTTTGGCCAATTTCATTGCTTTTACTTTTTCTTCAATGTTTATGCATTGTCTTAAATTGTGAGTAAATAGAATTTCATAAAGAATTTGATCAAATGATTGAGTGACCTCAAGTGAATTTAGAGTGGGTACTGGAAGAAAATATCCAGTTAGTCGTATTCTGGAACCTCCTTCCAACAGTATAAAGGAAAAATATGTAATTTTAAGATGGATCATGCTGACTTCTGAGGTGAATGAGGATAACATGGTAGGGTAACATGATTGGTTGTAATAAATTTGATTGTGATCAAGAAGGTTTCTCCATCCTGTGACTTACTCCATGAAGACTGTCCTCTGGCACATGTAACACTGCTATAGCTTCCCTACCCAGTGCTTCACTGCTAAGGCATCCAAAGATTTCTTTAGCCTTTTGGTCAAATTTCAGTGGGTAAGTAGGTAATTTTAATGACCGAGCCATCAACCAGAAACCTTGCCACAGCACTATAGGCAATTAAAGATGAAATAAGGAAGAGGAAGTGCATAAATAGAAGACTGTCCATTAAGAAACAGTTTTGATACACTAAAGCTGACATTTCTCGGAACAACTACTTATAATGTTACTCAAATTTACATAACAATAAATGTTCAGAATTCAGCTTGTCTGAAAAACTGGACTGACATTTTTAAAGGCGTTTCTTTGGAGTTTATCTCCATGGTACCCAAGCACTTCAGAGGAAGAAGCGCATGTGCTGTGAGGTTGTTTGAAGTGTGTCTCAGGATACTTGCAGTGCATTCATTCATTTTCACACTATACAGCATAGGACATTTTTGTTTAAATGAATGTCAGAACAAAACCCACGCAGCTCCAGACTGAAATTCATTTATGTCTAAATAGCTGTCTACCAATTCCCCCATATAAATGGCTTTTTGCAAATAAACATTATTACACTCACAGATTATTTAGGCCTGAAGGAACAGTGCCAGATTTAACTTATTTAAGATTTCACCCTCTTTTTTTTTGCAGTCTATGGTTAACATGATGAAAGAAATGTGGTGTGATGCTATCGACTTCGTTATCACACAGAAGGAACAAAAGCAGGTTCCATCTGTGCTACTTAGAAGAACCTTGTTACCATATTTCCTCACATTTTTATTGTACTGTTTCTCACAGTGCTTCTGAGTTAAGGAAATAGCATTATTTTCATTTTGCAGATGAAGGGCTAAGGCAGTTTGCTAAATACACAGATTTGTAACATGATGGCCCCAATTCCACAAGTAATTGAATAATAGGTCTAAAAGCCTGGTTCTGGAAGCAATATTCACATAGTGATTTGGGTGACAAAGTACATATATGCTAAATTGGAAAGCTCCTGCACCTGAACTGATTTTCATGATGGTATGGGTTAGTCCATAAGAAAAGTTCAAGAAAAGCCTATTCCTTAAACTCTGTTCTTCAAGGGCAAAGGCTGCCCTGTGAAGCTGGGAATGTTGCTACTACAAGCTTTTATTGTGTTCAAATTACTGGCTTCTCTTGCTATTCTCAGTCAAGTGCCCTCAACAGCTCTTTCCTAAGGTATAGGAAATGCCACAGAATAACATGGCTCATCACAGCTTTCACTTTGGTGGACACAGGCATCCCTTATGTCCTGTGTCATGTCTGTCATCAATGTGAGTTCTGTGGGTACTGAATATAACTTTAGTTGTCTTTGTCTTGATTCCATTTGTATGAGGTGAGAGAAAGCATTTCTAGGGCACCTCAGTCCAAGGAGAACATCTAGAGCTTGATTCAGTTGTTCATACTTACATATCTAATATCATTTGAGACTCCCCGGGTTATTTAGGGTTTTCTTGGGTCTGCCAGATATGACACAGGTTCTATATGGAGCCAGCTGGAGACAAGGTTGGACATCCCACTGTGCCCACATTGTCACAGGATGCTTACATGTGAGAAAAGGGTTTGCATGCTGTGTCTGAGAAAAGGGTAAAACCTCTAAAAGAGGGTTATTTTTACTTGTTTTCATAATTTGCAAAGGGAGGTAGATATCTAGATTACATTAACCAGCTGAAACTGAGATCGTTCCTACCTCGGGTATGAGAGCTTTTATTGCTGAGTTAGGTTAACAATAACATTAAAAAAAAAAAATACCAGGTAACTCCTGCAAATGCTTACTGTTCTGGCAATACTGAAGCATATAAAGGTTTATAAGTCGAGCTTGATATTTAGTGCTATGAAAATGCCAAATGTTTAAAATGAACAAAAACCTGTTGAGGCTTACCAATAAGCAAGATATGTAATATTACTATATTATTTGCTGTGATGTGCTATTAAATGTAATATGTATCTTTGTTACATATTACAAAGTAATAGAGACTTTGACGGTTTACTTATTAAAACACCGTGAGTACAAAGTATATGATTAAATCTGTAACAATGCATGTAGCATTAAAAAAGTTAATACTTACTAATATGAAGAATACTTCAATAATTTAAATGTTTATGTAAGTTTAATAACGGGGCTAGAATAAGTTTTTCCAGTACTAATACATCATTTAAAAACCCCGTAGTCTCAGAACAAGCGTGTTACAATAAGAAAGAAAAATACTTTTCAGTATATCACATCATCTGAAAAATAGGTCCAATACTTTATAGAATAATGAAATTACACTATTGATCAACAAATCTGAAATTATCAAAGAGAATGGAGAAGCACTCTTGCTCACAACACTTGACTTCCAGGAACATTCTTACTGAAGGGGACTTGTTTTGAAAAATGTTCCTAAGTGATGAAATACTTATAATTTTTGTAGGATTTGTGTGGAAAGTACCCACTATATCATTTAGTATGTTCTTTTCAAATGAATTTTGATATTACTAGAAGTGTTGATTTATATTTATTTAATCATTAACAAGGTATGAGCTGAAGATCAACAGTAGAAATGCTCCATATGGCTCTAACTGCGTGCCTTAAGTCTGACTTGAAGAACTGAAGCTGAAGGGTAGGAGCCCTGGGTATCTCTGGTGACCCAGCCAAGAAGCATATGATCAGTGCTGCTACTTATCAATCAGACATCAGAAGTCCTTGCCTTTGTTGGGTTAACTTCATGTAGAGAGTGGGCAAATAG
This sequence comes from Scolopax mira, assembly GCA_004320125.1. NCBI lineage: Eukaryota > Metazoa > Chordata > Aves > Charadriiformes > Scolopacidae > Scolopax > Scolopax mira. The sequence goes on along the minus strand of BJBW01002676.1, from coordinate 51,310 downwards.
TAACAAGAAGAGAAAAGGACTTAACTCCCTCCAGGGAAATGCATGAAAACTACTTTGAGTAATCCTTGAGGAACACTACTTAAACAAGCACTGTGACTGTTTTCCAAAACAGGCTTGTTGTTACTGTACAGATGTAACTCCTATTCTGTTTATTCCTGAGGACTGTCAAATTATGTGTCATGGTCTCCTCACATTATGAAAAGGCAGGCAACAAAAGTGGAAAGCAGCCCTACTGCAGCTGGATGGTGGAAAAGTTACACTGGAGCTGGAAAAAAGGCACAGTGGGGCCACCCTTTTGGCAGGTGAGCTTTAGTGTGAAAAATAAAAGCAGCCCGTTGCCTCTAATGAGTCACACTGAATAGCATTTAAACAGCAATGGCCATTGTCTGTATCATATGATTTCTGTAGCAACTATGGCCAGTCAGAAGTGCAGCCCTACTCCCCGTTATGCTGATAACAATGGATACATCCCCATTTGTGAACAGAGGCCAGTCTCTGTCAAAAGAGTGTTGGATGGTGTGTGAGAGAATTATGAAAAACCGTTCCAGCTAGGATTCACATTCATGTAGCTCTGCCAGCTCCAAGTTATTTCTCACACTGTGCCAAGTACAGGATGAAATGCAAGTCAAAAAAGGATGGTATCTTACCTCTTGCTACAGACCATATGGATGTGAGAACCTTCATGTGCTGTGGTAGTGCATGCTGATCACTTTGTCTCCATACTTCACTGGCAAGTGTTTTTCATATGTGACAGTATATTCACAACACACAGGCGTACCCAATTATCTATTGAGAATGTGTTCCTGGAAAGCATGATGGTTACTTATTCAATAGCCTGGAGAACAGAAGGCTGAGGGGAGACCTTATTGATGCCTATAAGTATCTAAAGGGTGGTTTGAAGGAGGAGGGAACCAGACTCTTTTCAGTGGTTGTCAGTGAGAGGATGAGGGGCAATGGGCATAAGTTGGAACATAGGAGGTTCCACTCAAATATGAGAAAAAAACTTCTTCACAGAGCTCTGGAGCAGGCTGCCCAGGGAGGTTGTGTAGTCCCCTTCTCTGGAGATTTTCAAGCCCCGCCTGGATGCAGCCCTGAGTGACATGCTCTAGCTATAGGCAATCCTGCTTCAGCAGGGGAGTTGGACTAGATGATCTCTATGGTACCTTCCAACTCTAAAAATTCAGTGAAATTCAGTGAAATAAGAGGGGAGTCTCTATGCAGGGATACAAACAATACATGCAATTTAACCACACAGGGACAAGAACACACAGGGAAAGTATGTCAGTGTGTTGTGGCAATAAAGTCCTTCCCCTCATTCCAGTAATAGTACTCAAAAAAGCAAGGTCTTGATGACACGAGTGAAGAGCAAAGGCAAGAGGGATACTTCTGTGTAGTCTGACACAAGGTACTTAGGGTATTTCTGCTACTATTTGTGTGATATGCAAACAATATATAAATGAAATATTTAAAGTACTGCATCATAGCCTAGTGTATCTATATTTTCAGCAGTTATTTTAACACAAACAGGTATTTGGCAGGAAAAATTTGGTATGACTGTGTGGCTCAGAGTAGTCTCAATGGAAGGAAAACCAGATACAATAGCATTTAACAGAGGACAATATAAAATAATTTATGATGGACAACCAAAATGACAGTAGAAAAATGTCAGAAACTGTGGAATTTTTCCCCAGTGGTCTGGTATACACTTAGGTGTGCTGTATAACAAGCAGCACCTGCCTGAGTATTCCTCATGTAGAAGAGCTCTTTGCAAGCCCAGTAGCAGTAGCATTAAAAGCACAAGGCTGCGTATTTTCTCCAGAATACAATTATTTCCTGTTCCACATCACCTTGTTTTCCTACTTGTCTTTTGATACTCACCTTGTTTAGAAAGACTTGAAATCATTTAGAAACTAACTGGAATGTGAGTTGGGACACTTGTTGCTGTGTTACAGAGAGCTGACATGACATTTTGAGACTGCTGTGCTATTCTTTATATAGTTACCTTTGGGTAGGAAACTGCTACAAATCGAGGTGAAATCTAGAAATATTTGAGCTTATTTTCTTCAGATGTCTTGAAATGGAGAAATAGTCCAAACCCAGGGAGCCCAGAGCTCCCTGAACAGTAGAGTGAGTGATCTCAAGCACAGTCCCATGTTACCAGGTCAAAAAGGCTCCTTGTATTTGTGTTAATGCAAGCAGTCTGTGCTGTGATACAGTAGGCACACATTGTGCACAATATAATTTAGGAGGTACTGTAGCCATATTTGTGTTGGTATTTTCCTTTAGTCCTAGAAAGAACAGGGAAATCCCCACATCCAGCTCTGTTCCTTGTAACTGCACTATTTCTTACACATCTTTCTTATGTTATTATTGTTCTGCATCCCTCAGTGCAGCATCCCTGTTTCTGCTGTTTAAAATATGATGTGAATAAGATTCATCTGCTATAATTGTAAATGTTTATGGCTGGGCTAGAATCCCTTTACACTCCCTTTAGAGGTGCTGAAAAATAAATTAACTCCTTTAGAGTATGGTTTATATGACTCCAATTTCAGATGTCTATTTAAGATAAGATGAGCTGTGTTCCAGAAGTGTCTGTGCCTCTTCATCAGCTGTAAAGGGAATTTAGATTACTAACTTCAGTGACAGTGCCCACAATATTTCTATCTATATTTGTTCAGATGAACTTTACTTTGTGTATATTGCTGGGTTGTGTTTTGGTTTTGGTTTTGGTTTTTTCCACTGGGATTTGATTTCACTGGATTCCTGCAACATAGAAATAGAGACTTACTCTCTAGCCCAATAACCACCTTCAGTAACAGTAACTCAAGCAACAGATTGCTTGGAAGAGTATTTTCTTTTCTTGTTCTCATAGATCGACTCTCACACCATGGAAAAGAGTTGTGGGGTTTCAGTTTTTGATGTTGGATGCCTGAAGTGGTAGTAATACCTGTGGACCTATAGAATAGGGCAATGAATACGCAGGTTTCCTGCCGGGATTATCAGTGTCTTGAATATTAAACACTTCTAAACCCCCCTTTCTGTCTGTGTTGCATTGCTCTCTATCACCTGGAACTTGGGGTGGTAGAAGAACTGCAGTCCCAATTGCTTGCTTAGAGCTGTAGCAGGCAGCTCTCTCCTGTTCTGCATTCTGACTTGTGAAGGCTGAAAGCCCTTCATAGATCACCCAAATGCCTACAGTTTAAGCTCTTCCTGGCTTTTGTGTTTCTGGAAGTATTGCCTGTGTGCTAGAATCCACTCTGTAACTCTAAGCTGCATTTCAGTAGCTTACATGGATGCAATGTAGATGAGCTTATGCTGTGGATTCAGCTCTCCTCAGGCTGAATCCTGCACCAGTTTATTTGTGCAGATGCCACCCTTCACTGCCTCCTCTGAGACTCGGTGCCATGTGAGGAGGACTTTGCACAGCCCTACTGCCAAAAGCCCTCCACCCTGCTATTTCTAATACCTCTTCCCTGGAATGAACTGTGTAAATTATCCTCTTCCTAGAATCAGATGCTACTTGATTTGATTTGCACAAATGTGAGCTTGTCTGTATCGGTAGGTTTCTTCGCAGATGTATGAAATTAATATCTGTAGTGGAAAGATATCCATTTTTAATCTAGCTTTGTTTCATACATGCAGAACTAATGAGTTCAATGCCCCTATTAAGCAAATGAATGTATGCACATAACAGATACAGTAACAAATTTTGGGCCAAAGGTAATAGCTAGAAATATGCTCACTAACTCAATCCCTTAACCTTCCTCTGAGCTTTCTGTGTTCACCTATCCATGCAGTCTCCACTTGTGAATTCTTGGCAGCATACATGGCCAAAGGGGAGAAAACTTACAAGAAGACCCTTGTAGCAAATGTATTTTTTCACCCTTTTGGATGTAACTGCACACTAGTTACAAAACGCAAGCAGCTAAAGGCTAATTTATTTGTATATGCAACACATAAAAAGAGATTAAAAATATGTGTTTTTTGTCCACCAGTTGTTGAAATGACTGCAGACATAGCTTTGGAGGATCTTGTACACATTACACTACAAAAAGGGATAGAAATATCATTGATTTGTTACAGGGGGTTGTTTGCTGGTTGGTTTGTTGGTTTTTCTGGGCAGAGCCTGACCTACTGTTGGTGGTAGCCCCTCTACAAGCACAAGGTTGAACTACATGACCTCCAAAACCCCCCACATTCTAATCAAGTTTTCTATGATTCTATAAAAGGATTTTTTTCACCAGTTACCTTTTCCATAAATATTCAACTAGATGCATTGTGAACAATCACCTAACTAAAACCAACATACAAACTATCTGCTTTGGCATTCTTGCTATTGTTCATTCTCTGAAAATTTTGTCTTTTTATATATTATATAAGACATGTCAAGAATCACATTTTGCTTTCTTAGTGTGACCTCTCAATGATGTCTGGAGAAATGGATTTTCTTATGACTATGCAAAGTCACAGTTTTAATACGTCAGCACTGTATAGTGGAAAAGCTGTTCCTCTTCTCCAGCCTGAATCTCCCAAGGTGAAACCTGTGCCTCCTGCAGTACTGTAGCAGTACTGAGAAGAGATTGAGGATTTTGCTCCAATATCTTTGTACCTGTCCTTTGAGTAGATTTAATTTGCAACTAGAACATTCCTTAGCCTTCTTTTTATCAGTCCTAATGAGCTCAGTTCGCTCAACTTCTCACTGTCCATCTGCTCTTGCCCCTGACTGTCTTAGCAGCTGCCTAACAGGTCGCCTCTAGTTTCTTGGTATCCCCCTTGATGATGTGGGTGGGGAGGACATGTCAAAACCAGTCTATTTATTGCACTCACCAGTGCTGAGTACAGGGCAGTAATAAATTCTTTAGATCTGTGGGACACTGTCATAGCATAGCACGTTATAGAGTCGCATGAGCTGTGGTGAGAGCACACTGTTACCTCCTATTTGGCCTGGCAATTGCAGCAATCTTCACTGACTTCTCATGCTACTCTGCTAACTGGTTACCAGTCTGTACTGATGCATAAAGTTTGTCTGCTCTGGTATAGTGTTATGCCTTTTCTTACACAAATCCATGGGTTTTCTCTCTGTTTAGTCCTCATTTTAAGCGCCAGGAGTAGCCCATTGAATGGCTTATTGTTCATTGAATTTGAAAGACATTCAGCAGTATGTTGTCAATTGCATTATCAATGTGTACTAATGACAGCATATATGTAGTATGAATCCTATGAGTCTTTGGATATATATAAAATCTCTGTATAAGCAATTAAGAAGCATTACAACTTTCATTTACATTTCATCTAGCATGGAGACTAGAAATTAGGGGAGTTGATGGGAATTTTAACTTTTATAGATGTCATTGTTTTGAAGAGTTCTATCAAAAAAGGTTGGTCAAAGCATCTGGCCTGACATTTATCAAGCATGAGTATCTTTAAAACAATGGTATTTCATAGTCAAAAATATTTAAAACAGAATGCCTCAGAGTTTGGGAGAGGTAAACTTCACAAGTAGTGAAGTATGAACTTCACAAATTCAGTTTCTGCCTTGTTCTGTAGTGCCCTGACCAACAGTTAGATATGTGAAAATCTAATGTTTTCTGATAAAATCTAATCTTTCACTGGAATGTTAATGGCTGCTTTCACTGAGGATGCCTGATGAACTGTCACAGACTCCACTCCTGTGTGTCTTGGGGTCTGATCCTTCATGTATTTCAGGTGGTGATCACACTAAGCTCTGTAGGATTCAATGCTCTTTTCCCTCCCAGTCATTGTGCATGCAGGACTGGAGTGCCTGGGCTTTCACAGGCTGCAGTGCCCTCACTGCTGTGAAGATACATAGCAGCAATGCTCTGCCCTATCTGACTCAAGCAGCACTATTAAGTCGTGGAGGGAAAAAATATGGATGTCAGAGGTGAAAAAACATACAAGATAGCAAGAACTCCCTCCTTTACATAGAAGGGGATAGAGTTTGCTTTTTTTTTTTCTTTATTTGCCTTACTTTGTGTTCTGGTGGACCTTTGGCTCCTGTCTGACAACTACAAGACCCCAGAAAACTTACCTCTACTTTAGCAAAGGATACCTTTTCAGCTCTACTATGATCCATGATGCTCTTAGACCAAGACTATAAAAAACTGCTGACAACCTAGAAGCTGAAGCCACTACATGATGTAAAAATATGTGTCTATGATGAGCATTGGTTATAGAAAGCTAGAGGATGGGATAATGAATTAAGTAAGATTTTACTTACATAAAAGTTCTTTCTTTTAAGGTTAGTTCTGTGGCACTCTTGGGGAACATTTAATAAATGATAATAAAAATAAACAAACATGCAAATTAATAAATTAAAAATCCCACTGGAGCATGTTGCTATATGTTAAATTCTGACATATATCAGTTATTATGCACTGTTAGTCCAGATGCCTTACATTTCTAAATGAATTTTAAAATGTGAGGGTTTTTTACTATGGCTATTACCTGACAGTGGTCTTCTGATATTTGTCAGCAGGAAAACATCTATTCCTCTTCTTCCTAACTTTCTGGATAGCTCCCTGATGTTCAGCTTTGCTCACTTTCCATTTCACAGACTGAGTTTACTTTAACTGGAACTGCCAAGCAGTAATTCAGTTCTTAACTAGATTTGTGGTGGTGAGACAGAGGGTAACATAAAAAGGCAGAACTTATTGGCACAATTCATCATCATACTTTATTGCGCACTCGAGCCTACTGGGCAGGAAATGTTATTAAATTGGAAGATGTAGCAGAGCCTTCTGAATTTGGCAGGATGAGCACCTTAAATCTCATGAAGGGCTGATGTGCTTAACTTGCATTCAGCCCCCCTGAATGCTTGCAAGAATATAGGCATTGTTCTGGGTAGTGTCTCCAGCTCTGCAAGGGAAAACAGCTGATGGTGTTTTCACACTTGTTAAGAGTAATATGTAGAAGACAAATATTCATGGAAACAGTTATGCTTACCTGTTACTCTGAGAAGTGGGGCATAACCCCATCTACTTGATTACATACACTCATGTAACAAGTGTCAGTCTCTGTTAGGGAAGTCCAGAGTCTGTTTATTTTTGAGTAGACAGGTGAGTACTAGTAACTAGTTTTATTGAAACACAAAAGGGGGTAAAACGTGAATTGCCTGTCAAACTAATAAGTGAAACCAGTTCCTTAAGTTCCTTAAGAGATTTCTTAGTGAAAACTTACTGAACAACTATGAAAGAATTAGGGGTAATTGTTGTTAGTGAAATAAAAAGACTTTTGGAAAAAAAATGCCTTAGTGGTAGGAACACATACAGAAAGTATAAATATAATTCAGATCAGGAAATCCCTATTGCACTGTGGGATCATGAGAAATCTGGAAAGTTTCTGCATTATTTAGTTTCTCATGGATAAACCTCAGTCTCAAATCTTTTTCATTACTGGCAGCTCCTGTTAACTATTGACAATATTTTTAAAGGCTCCTTTGAAATTCCTTTGAAGAACATTCTATCAGAAAGGTAGCACCTATTTCTCTTCTCTTAGGCAGTTTTGCAGATGTCTGTTTCTACTTTTTTAAGATCTCATTTTCATAAGAAAATAAAGTCACCAAAATATCCACACAATACTAGCATTTTCTGATAATGTGTATTTATTTGTATCCAGAAATACAAATGTTGGGATCAAAATACGAATATAAATAGTATTCTAGACACACAGCCCTACTCCTTAACACAAAGTAAAGTGGAATGGATGTGCTTGATAAGGGAACGTTGTTGTATGAGAACCTGAGGAGATGAAGCACACAGGTGTTTGACTTTTCTGATTAGGTCAGTCTGGGGAATCACTAGGATGGCTATCTAACTTAGAATGACATACTGGTACTAGTGCTACCTGTATTATTCAAGGCACATTGGGCACATAATTGTACTTTCATTTCACTATGACATCACAAGCTGCACTGCTAGCAAAGAAATCACACACCCCTAAGAAAAACTTAGGAAGGAAGGATAATTAGAAATCTAAAATTTTATTTGTGTTCTATAAGAAAGTTCAATTTGGCACATAGTTGGCAGTTTTTCTCTGATTCCAAAAATTGCACTCAAAATTAAAAAAAAAAACAACTTCCATATATCCAAATACTTTGAGTGGAATATACTGAGAGTTTAAAATAGGATTATATGAGGTGGTTGATCACAGGCAATGGCCTGTGATAGCCACAGACTGGGCTCAGATTCCCTCCAGAGTAGTGTTCCTACTTGTGACAGCCACATGTTGGCCCATGATTTACAGTTGATATTGCACATGAGCGTGGATGACAATAAAGTCACAGGATTCTTTAATGACTACAAAAGAGAATATGGGGGACTGATGCTGTAATCTCTCTGCACAAGTTTTCCACTGTAGTTCAGAGTAGCATTGTTTTGTGGAAGGCTATTCTGAAATTTTGTTTCCTTTGGAGTACTCTGGCAGTGACATGCTTCCCTATTCTGCCTATGTAATGTTGTCGGGTGCAATTATTTTATCAGCTTTCCACGAGTTCAATAGTAGCTCTTTTTTTAAGGATCCCCATGTAGTCTGTAAATATGAAAAGGACTTTGTAGCTTGCTTTGTTCCATATTTATCAGCAGGTTTCTTTCAAATATATCATCAAGATTGTTCTCTTTGCCCATTTTCTATTAATGTACAATTTAGAAATTTTGAGATTTATGTGTATTAGGCTTCACTTTAAGTATGTAAACTACAAATCTCACTTGAAGTACTTAAGTTACAAATCTGCTCTGTACAGGCTTTGGGGCCAGTTAATAGATAGTCAGCCCTGCTAGAATATGATCCAAAGCTCCTCTGTTTTGCTGATAAGAATATTTTAATTTAAACCCTTCTTCTGGTCAATGATCTTGATTAATGAGGAAGTTTCTCACTCAGATCTAGAGGTCTTCTCTTTAAAATTTGTAGCACAGTCTCTGTAACAAGCAGGCATCAGCTTCACTGTGGATATAATATATTGTGTCAGTACAGCTTCATGTCTCCATAGGCTGCAAGATGGTAAAGAGACGTCAAGACAGTATTAAGCACTGTATTAAATGGTAAAGGCAGAACCTGGGTTCCCGTAGAAGAGGCTCTGCAGGCTGGCTTAGCCCTCCAAGTAAAGCTGAGCTGTATGAATGCTTCCATGACATCAAAGAGGCTGTCGTGACTCCTCTAGCTAGTTTCATTTGTTACCTAGATAAAAGAACACCTGGCGAATAATAACTGACTATGTCACTGTCCAGTTTGCCTGGTTCAGTCCTTGAGATAGCCTTTCCTCAGACATATGAATAAGCATAAGCACATATCTTCCGCTGTCTTACATTGTCCTTCAAAAATAACAAATGATTACAAGACCAAAATGCACATTTTGATAGGAAGTAGAAAATTCTCAGGTGTTCAACTCTGAGGCACTGAACTTCATGCCGAGTTTTATTTAACTTATATCCTAGGAAAACCCTTAAGGACTTCAGATGCATACAGAAACTAACTTGAGGACCCAAAACAAAAGAGGAAAAAAAACAGTAAAATTTGTAGAAAGGAATGCATCATCACAGATCTTGGATATCTCCCTTGAGGAATATCATCGGACGCTAACCAATTGTTCAAAGTCAGTCACAATCCAAAGTCATTTAAAGAAACAGCTACTAGATAAATTGGATGATTAGAACAATATTTATCCCTAGTTGAGGACTAAGTCATAGACAGAGTTATAGGGTAACATATCTCTCTGAGTTATCCACCATAGGTACAGTGTACAAAAATTTTCTGTTTAACTTGTCAAAGCAATGCAGTATAAGTGGAGATGAAATTTTTTTCTGGTCCAACATCATTTCAGTTTAGACATAAAATATAGTTTTACTTTTAGTATCTAAAACTGTGTCCTATATGATGAGGAAAGTAGATTCTCTGTTTGTTTTCTAGAAAAAACAGGCATCCCAGGGGATAAGGCAAAACTATTAAGGCGACTGAGTCTTGAAGGAAGGCCTTAATTTTTCACATCTATACTAGAACTCTTGAAAAACACAATGGGAGGATCTAAAATTTATTCAGGGGAGAAAAAAAAAAAAGCTCTAAGGAGAAAGAACTTCACCTTTCAGCTGTGGAAATGCATTTCCAATGGATAGTTTGGTTTTTGCCTATTTTAAACTGTCTTCTGGGAAGTTACCTGGATGAGGTAAACATTAGACTTGAGTTTACGATCTGCATTTCTTGGTGGAATGAAATTGCTGAGTGAAGAAGGAAGGATTCTACTAAACCACTGAAATCCCACTGCAGTTTTCTTAGGAATTAAGGAAACCTACAGATTGCTTAGAAAAAAAAAGAAGAAACTATACTCAATTGAGTTGAAGTTGGTTGGTCACAGACTGGTGCTCAGGAAGAACTCCATCAAGGTGACTGTCTCTTTCTAACTCTCAGGCCAGGAATAGTATATCCTTCAATATCAAGAAATGTTAAAGGCACTAACGTAAGAGGCACAAAGATTTCACTCTAAGCAAGAATATACCTTGAAAAAAACTCATCTAACTGTGTAGTCAGCTAAGATTATAGAATACGGCTTGCCTTTTCTTAATATTTTATGGAAATCTGGAAAGAGAAGCCAATGAGAAAAGTATTCTCTGTTATGAATGGCCTTTACAAGTTGCAGTAGGTACTTTGTTTTACATCAACCATCTAGATTGTGAGGCCAATGAAATCTATCTTAAAGGATTGAGTGTCCCTTCCCACAAAGTCAGCAGTACAACTATGGTCTTTTCAGAGATGTCTTGCACCTGGTCGCTTGGAGCACGGACAGGGCAGAGTAACTTTTCTAGAGGTAAGGTGAATTTGGTGTAAAAAGGAGATAAGCATCCTTCCCTTCTTGAAATGGCCGAATAAGGTGAGTTGTGATAAATTCATACAGCAACATGAGGTGCTGAGACACATTAAAACGTGTTTGAGATAGCTATCTATCTGAGCTATTTGGCAGGATGCCTCCAGTTTCAGAAATATCATTTCCTGCAAGCTTAGGGCTCATGTGTCACTGCTGTTCCAGATGATGAATGTGCAAACCACCAGGTGGATGATTTAGAATCAGCTGTGGGTAGGTGGTAGGAAGAACTGAATAGGAGGAGTGGGACAGATAAGAAAAGCACAGCAATGAAAAATAATTTCTTCCTCCCATTTTAGCTTCACTACTCATTGTTTTATCTCTGAAGATGGCTCTGGTTTTTTTGATTATTTTTTTTCTTTTGATATGTACAATATATCAATATACAGTTGGGAGTTGATGAAGGAGATAAGGAACATCAAAAAGAGAAAAAAGGTTAACAAACTGCCTAAGATGTTTTAATCTGCAGCTCTACTTCTTGATTAGAAAGTTACATTAAAATTGTCTGGCATACTTCAGTTCCACATATTGCTGGACATGGAGCCAGCATAAACTGGCGGAGCGTTTTTGTACATTTGTTCTTGGAAAAATGACTGTAAAAGAAGTAGCTGTCAGTATGTTAGGCATCAGGGCCATCAGAACTCAGAAGACTGAATTAACCAGAACAGTATTTTCATATGTTCTTAATTGCCTTGAAAGTGCTGCCCACAAGGCAGGGAAATACTGTCCATTGACTTTTAATTGAAGAGACAGAGTAAGATGTTTGACTTCAAATCCTCCCGGGAAAAGTTGGTTATCTAAAAAACCCTCAAAATCTTTTCTGTAACTTCAGAAAGGAAAGAATCTAGTGTGAACATACTTGATTTTGTGGCTTCACATGCATATCAAAATGCGTTCATTTCTCTAGGCATTTGGGTTTGCCTTCTTCCAGTCCCTTCCTTTCCTTGGAAGGGTAAAAAGAAGTATTAAATAACAAAAAGAAGTAGTTGAATAAATGCAAGTCTTGAATATGAAATTATGTAATAATAAAATGTTCTAAAATGGTAAAAGGTGGTTTTTACATTTTTCAACACACAGAAGCACTAGGTTTGCAAAACAAGCAAAAGAGTATCTGGAGGTTAATGAGAATAGTCTTACTGCTACAGACGGATATGGCACATAGATATACACAGACCACATTATGTAGGTGTTTAGAATAATTGCCTTTTGAATAATGCAGAATCTAGAACACTCCCTTCCTGTATAATTTTTCAGTGTCTGCCAAAACACAGTGAAGAAGAGAGAGAAAACCAAGCAACTAGGATTAAGCAGAGGAATGCATTCTGGAACCTGCCAGCCTGTGGCCACTCACTTTGCATGTAAATCAATTTTTTGCAAATAACCCTAGAGTATATTACACAACAGAATATGTCCTCTGCTGTCAGTGTAAGAGCAGAAGCCAGTAGTGTCTGCAGATTCTTTCTTGGTTAGGACCATGGAAAAAGTGGAATGATATGCTTCCAACTTGTGTTTATGAAAACACTCAAAAAACAGAGGCAATATGAATGGACTTGGCAGAATCAGTCTTCCAAGAAAGGATCTGATAGAATTGTAGGATTTTATCAGAAATGGGTAGCAATGAGCAAAAGTGTAAGATAAGTATATGCTCATCATCTAAAATGGGAACTTTCCCAGGACATTCACTCAAGTATGCAATTGCTAAATTAATCTCACTTTAACTGTTCAAGGTCTGATAGTGGAAGGCACCTTCTTGTGCCTCATCTGTCACAATACTCTCACCAAAAGCAATTGATTGTGCAGAGGGTTTTCAGGATCGTGCCCCTAAGGGATGACTGCTTCCATTCTTTTAGATAGGCTTGAACTATTTCCAGTGTACTTGAAAATACGGTTGAAGGTGGCTGTTAAAGTACAGTAGTTCAGAGACCAGGATAGTCAAATTCAAATCAACCCCCTTCTTGCACTTCTGAAAATACAACTCTCATGCTTAAATAAAATCCGTACCTCCAAGTGCAGGGCACAGAGGTTTACAGAGCAGTAGATTTTACAGAGTAATTTGTTACTGAGATTTAACAAAAACTTCAACATATATTTTGAAATCAGAAGGTTATCATTGGTTTAGAAAACATCAGATTGGGCAGATTTTGCTAAAAATAAGACTTTGATCCTGCTCTTAAAGACTTCTTCTCTGTGCTTCTAATTTGAATTTTGTCAGTCCTTAGATAAGTGATTTCCCTCTCCCACCTAAACTCAGCTCTGTTTATGTTATTTTAGACAAGTGAAAACCAGAAGTATTTTAAAGAACTACAGTTAACTTTTCTGTTAGTAATTTTTTTTCATTTAAAAACTTACTGGGAGGACAGAGCAACAGCAATGACAGAGAGTGATGTTTCAGAGAACATGACAGCATTTCTGTTCCTTTAGAATCACCATTGCATTAGTTTTTGCTTGCTTGCGTGATTTTCCTTCTGATGAGAAAAGGAAGTGCTCTTCAATCACATCCACTACTTATTTTTTTATCCAATACTGTGTGGAAGAGACACACATATTTCACACATAAAATAAAAAAATTGTCAGGTCCTTCAGAAGAGAAAAAAAATAGAATTTTGTTTTTAGGTATATTTTAACTTTAATCCTTTGTAACCATTTGTCATCCAAAGGGTAGTGAAAAGCCATTGCTCTTTAGTTTTGAATGTTTTGTTTGTTTTGTAACAATTATTGATACAGTCTATAAAAGATGTAATCTAGTTTAATACTGTAAAACTAGTTTTTGAAAAAATGGGTAGTTTAAGAATTCAATGGTTAAAAGCTTGAAAAATATGAAATAACTTTTAAGAGCAAAATATAGTTGGTAGTTTAGGAAAAAAATGAAAACAACTTTCTTCTACATGTGGCAACTATTCTATTTTTAATCCAAGTGTGACAGTTGAGTTCCTGTATGCACTATTAAAGTCAAAAGTGTTAGGTGTTCAGCTCAAACCCAGGAAACAACTGCTGTGAGTAAGGACTGCAATATTTAACTTTATGGAAGGAACAAAAAACATCCTTTGGCACATATGTTTTTCAACTTTGTAAAACAGCTTTGAGATTTAAAATAAGACTAAGAGGGAGCACTTTTTAGTAAATTGCAATCTGAAGAAAGTCACATATGTCTAGTGCTATTACATAGTGATTTTTACTCATGGCCTATCAGTTATTATCTGCTACAATAACATGAACAAGCAGGAAACTTGGCCTGCTTTGAGTACTTTAGAAATCAATGACCATCCTGTGTTTAGACAGTCATAAAAAAGACAGTTAAAAGCTTGAAAAATTTTAGAAGTTATGCCTACAACTGCCTCAGATATAGGCAAGTCTTTTATTTGTATCAAAATAATAGCTTTCTTATAACTCTGCCTTTTCACCTCAAGTTAAAACCGATATGTGTATGTAATTGGCTAGTTCCATCTAGAATCCCAGACCTTTGCAGAAATTGTCCATGTTTTTATCCCACCAGAGACATTTCTTACTGTCTTTTGGTGGTTTCTCTATAACAAGGAGATCACCAACAAAATATTTCCCAAAACCTATGGGACACAGCTCAAACAAGTCTAAATACAAATAAGTGGTTTTGTTGGCTTTGGCTTATTTGCCAGTGCCAGTGTATGTTGATCTGAGCCTTAGGGATATGGCAGCATTTTGAAGAAGGTATGGTAATGAAGAACAAAAATGACATATTTAATCTTTGCCTGAATTGTGTATAACTTCTATGCCAAGGGAGAATAATAGAGATTCTAATATACAATAATTATTCATAAACATTGCTTACACTACAAATTCAGCTGCATTTTGTAAGAATCTTTTCCTTAAAATTAATAGCAGTAAGGAGAGAATTCTTCCACTTTTTTCTTTTTTCAGGCAATTATATATTAAAATTCTTCATCAGGCTCTGTGGTGGTGAAGGTTAATGTGGCCTTTATAATTTGAGATGAAACTGACCGTGTCCTTCACTTTTTCTGCACTTTCACCATCCCCCGCAGAGTGAAAACACAGCAGTCTTCACCACTACAGGCAACATTTAAAGATAGAGGTATCCAACCCAGTAAACCAGGTTAAACAGCAGGAAGGATGTAGGAAAAAAGACCCTAGAGTAAGAGTCCAGTTCTAAGATGTCTATGTGAATCCGTCCTCTCCTCCATGAGCCTGATTTACACTCTTCATAACAACAGAAAAAGCTCTGGCAGTCTTTCCCATCCAGACATTCATAGACACACGCGTCTTCGAATTCTTGCCAATACATGGCATTGTTCAATGTGATGACTGTAGTTGGTGGTCTCATATCAAGTACAGAATAATTCTGTGGAGAGAAAAAGAAACCAACAGGTTGATAAGCTTCCATGGAAGATACAGATCACAATTAATAGTCATGGGAAAAAAATCAGAGGTGCTGGGGATAATAGGAATTCTAGATTTGGGGAGCATCTTTCTTTCCCCCAAAAGATGCCTTTTCAGATTAATTTCTATAGAGAGATTAGGAAGTGGCAACTTAAATTATTCTATCTGTATTTTCTACTTGTTTAACTCAAAGCGTTTCCTAGTGACCATTTTTTTCATGCTAAGAAGTTCGTTTGCCTGTTCAAATATTATTTGTAAGCTACTTAAAACACACTTGTAGCAATGACATTTAAGTATGGGTTCTGAACCCCCTCCCCAATTAACTACAGAACAACCTCCACTTAGTAAACTGCCTTACTGCCTCTTAACATCACTGTGATTTATAAAAACAGATATGGTCAGCAACAGAAAGTGATGATTTCAGTACAGGATTTTAAAATGCCATGCCTAAGCATGTCCCCTTAGTGCTTATCACATTAACCATGCTCAGAAGTAGGGCACTTTGGTATCACACATCATTGCAGTACTGCTGGTGCCTAGAGAGCTCTCCTTCTTCAATGTACTCCTGGTTTACACTTTATCAGATTTTCTGTCACACCATGTCCTTTTCATGAAAGGTGCTTTCTCACAATAGTCTCCTTTCTCATCAAGCCACCCGTCCCATCCTCACAAATGTCTCCTCCTCTGCTGGCATCACTAGGAAAGGTCCCATCAGCCTCGCTGCCTCTCTACACAAAGCAGACTCCAGCCCAGTCAGTCCGATTGTCTCCACCTGGGAGGCCCTTCCTCTTCCTATGATTGCACTGAGTGTTGCCTTTACCTGCAGGAGCATGACCTGCATATGTAACAAGTAGTTACATGTAAAAAGCTAGTCATGCCTCTGCATCCTGCCTGCTTGCATTCTGGAGGGTGCTCTGGGCCCCTCTTCTATGCTTACTGTACAAAATACACATCAATTCCCATTGAAGGTGTTGGGGAGTACCTGGAAACTTTCATTCTGTATGTGAAAGATCTGTGATATGAGTGACATCTGTCAGTGAAAATTTTCCTTTTTCTGTTGACTTTGTTTTCTTTCTACAAATCCTTTGGTTTGACACACAGTAAAATTACCCATCTCACTAAAAATGCTGGTCCCTGAGGCAAGGTCTTGATGTGGCATCCCTCTGCTTAGATGTTGGTATCTCCAGCATAGATAACTACATCTGAACAACTGCCCTGTGGTGTCCAGCCAATTACTTTTAGGACACAAGTCATCTTATCATAAGTAGATGGCTAAAATCTCTCAGGTGCATCGTGCTGTGGGCTTTAAGAGGTTCCAATTCAGAGGGAGATTATTGCAAATATATTTGTTCTGAATGACTTTATCTCTGAGACTGGATGACACAAATTACCTGCTTATGGCCTTCTCTCTCATTTTTAAAGTTTCAGATGGCTGGTATCAGAGCTTTACAATGTGCTCCCACATGAAAAAGGCCTAAGATTATTGCACAAGTAATCACTTTTTGACTTTTGGAAAGAAAAAAGCTGTAACTAAAGTATGCGTGGATTTCTTCTATATTATTTCATGACGTACTGTTCATTTCTTGCAGGCCTTTGTGAAAAATTCCTACTCAGGGACTGAAATTTTCTATGCCTGGCTACAATATTTGTGTTAAAAAGAAGAAAGGTTGATTTCCATCTCTCAAGACAATTTTGGTTAGTGAAGAGAAATAAGAGCCCTGGTTCTGCAAAGGAAACTTTTGGATCTATCAATAGATTGGCTTTTTTTTTTTTTTTTTTTTTTTTTTGTTATATCAACTATCTGCTCACCGCAAAAGATAAAATAAATGCCCCAAGAAGATTAATTTCCACAGAGAAATTAACATGGTTGCTTTAATCTCTGTCAGCTACGAGGGGTCCTGAAGTGATTAGATACCAGGTGAAGGTGGATGGTATCCAGTGTGTCCTGTGAGTCCTGCTGAGCTGGGGTTGGGAGCACAGTAGTGCATTTATAGTGAGCGCCAGCCCAGTATCACCTGAAAGGTCTGGCAAAACAAGATACTACTCAGGTGCCTCAAACAAGGCAGTTCAGATGCAGTGTTAATAAAATTATTTCAGACAAGGTATAAGTGTGTTCTCTAGGAAGAAAAAGCAAGGGGTGGAATTACTTGAACATGGATTAACTAAAATTAATGTTTTTCACTTTTGAGGTGGCATTACTAAAAAGCTGGAAAAGACATGATGACATCTTAGGAGTCAGAGACACTGCTTATTTTATGCAGTTTATGCTATAATTTCCACATAGAAGTGGTTTATTTACAGAACAAGGCTCTGCTCAATATCTGTCTTATAGTGAAAAAAGAAAATAAAACAGTAAAAAAATTGAAAAAGCTGGGTAATTTCCAAGCAAATCAGACTAAGTAGATCAAGAAAAAGATTAAATGTTAAATCCTATTGTCATTTTAATTGTGTATCTTTTTTTTTTCTTTTTTTTTTTTTTGTTTGTATAAAGGAAAGTGCTGCTACCCATTCAATGTGCCTTTATTATTTCATCTTTCAGAAAAGTCTGTCCAGGGAGTGACAGCATTAGAGTATTAGCAAGTGTGTAAATGCAATACTTGCTGTAAACCATTCATTGTCAATGAGCAGATGTTCAATGCTATGCTCTTTAAATACATTGGAAAACTCATGGAAAAAAAAAGGTGTATAACATTTTTTGTAAAAGGTAAGCTAGTAACATGGACTTAGTTGTTGTAAATGATAAACCATGTAAATGATATCCAAACCAAGAAATGCAAAAGCAATCTTTTAGTTCTGTTCCTGTTCTTATTTGGGTCTGATAGCTGTGAAGCAGGCCACGCAACCAGATGATTAACTGGCCCTCTACATGCTTTATATTTATTTATATTATAGCTTGTATTCTGGTTTCAGATTTCATACAACATAGAGGCACAATTTTGTACTGTTTCAACTTTATTACCATTGTGCATATATAAATAGTTATCTAGAACTTTGTGTAGTAGAATTTTTTCTATTTGTATATATAGTACAACTAACTGCGTTAAATCCATGTGCCTAAATCATTTGAAAATACACTTGAAAGCTTGCTAAAGATTTTACAGATATGCATAAATTAATTATTTTCTGTAAAATTCAGTTAAAACTCCATATAAGTTTATGTAATAACTTCTGCTTATTACTGTTTTTATAAAATGTAATGAGACACTGAATTATTATATAAATAAGGCAAAATTTCTGAGGTAAAAGTGACATACAATATTCTACACTTGACTATTATCCCTCCCAAATCATTTGATAATTCCTTAGAGAAAGAAGCAGGTTTGTGCCTCTGCCACAACCAAAACCAAACTAAGCTTTTAACAAAAAAGCAAAACAATATGTGTACTGAAGTCAGGGTAAAGCATAACATAGCATTACAGCTTTCTCAGGAATTACTGCATGACCAGCAATATATTCATGCCATCTGTTTCTCTGACTGAATAAAATGGTTCACTTACCATCACATGACCAAAACTGACATCAGGTAGCTTAAATGAAGATAACAAAAGAATTATTCAGAAGCAAACATACTTATTCTTGCATACGCATCTAATGTTCAATAGCATTCCTTAAACCAAGCCTTTAAATTTACTTGTCCATAACACACTTCATGCTCAGTATTCTATATATTCAGAAAAATATTCTGTACACTTTTAAACTGCATGAAACCTCATCAGAATGCACACCTAGTTTCCATTCACTTTAAACCTTTATTTATTTATTAAACTTTATTTTTTTAGCAAACAATAGCTAGGTGACCATTTGTTCTTGTATTCATTTAAATCTCATCAATGTTGCAAGGTTGTTCCCTCATCTTCATTCACATCTGGAAATACATCTGACTCACAAAGATACTCATGACCTTTTCATTCAGTCTTTCTATAGGATAGAAATTTTAGTTTGATCATCAGCAAGTTCATTTTGATTGTCTCATACTTTCTGTTGATAACACTTTTTTTTTCCTTTTGTGTGCAAAGTATTTTTACAAGAAGCTATTAGAGGTTTAATAGAGTTTTCGTTGACTAACTTTATGGCTTTCAAGGATTTCTCTAATTCCACATTCATTTCAACTTTTCTTTCATTAGTTCTTCAATCAATCATTTTCTATAGCTCTTCATCCAATCTCTTTTTACCTCACGACCTATTATTCCTTGAATTTAGCTTTCTTTTCAATGTTCTCCTCCACATTTTTCATATTTGTCTTTGTATTTTTGATTTCAAATGTCCTTATTTCTGCCTTTAGGCAAAGTGGCATGCAGCATCTCAAACTACTGATCTCAAACACATAAGATTTTCCACTGATCTTGAGTGGACAGCACATTTCCCCATCCCTATGTTTACACTGAGATTTTGTTTTCCGTTATACTGCCCTCTCTCATTCTCATAGTCAATTATGATGGGCTCCAAGCAATTCTTCCTCCACAATTGTTTTAACAGATTCTAAACAAACAGCTTTTGAATGTATCTGGGTGTTACTCTTGGAAGTGTCTTTATGACCAAAAATGGACCTTTGCAAGTGGTCTCTTCTGGGTTTGTACTTAGGACAAGCCCCTTTGTGAGCTAAAAGCAAGTGCTGGTTCCCAGTGGATTCCCACATTGAAATCATCTCCTCTGTAAAGTTCATAAATATTTCTAGACCTGATAAGCCATGAAATAGCATATGCATTTGAATATACATTGATGTGCCTGTATTTGTATTACATGCTATGCAATCTGTTTCAGTGGGAGTCCTTTATGACTACTATCACAGTAATTGGAGGACAAA
Organism: Scolopax mira; assembly: GCA_004320125.1. Lineage (NCBI taxonomy): Eukaryota > Metazoa > Chordata > Aves > Charadriiformes > Scolopacidae > Scolopax > Scolopax mira. The sequence goes on along the minus strand of BJBW01002676.1, from coordinate 31,268 downwards.
AGAGGTGTAGGCAGGGTTGCTGCCTCATGGTCAGCAGGCTGCTTCTGTTAGGAACAGACCTCACTCAACAGGCACATAATTACTTCTGCTGTTACTGTGGGTAACTATTTTCCATCAGCTTTCAGGGCAGATCACACCACAAACTGAGAAGAGCTGAGAAGAGTGGAGTAACATGCGATTACAGGCTGTCATTGAGTGATTCTCAAAAAAAAATTAAAATGCTCCCATCTTACCGACTTTTTCTTCTTAGTACAGTTTGGTTTCCTGCAACTTGAGTAGTAGTTGAGGGTTGCATACTCCATCAGAGCAGCAAAGACAAATAGAAAGCATACAGTCACAAACAAATCCATAGCGGTGACATATGAGACACGGGGTAATGATTTTCTTGCGATGGTACTCAAAGTTGTCATGGTCAATACTGTGGTGATGCCTGCAGAGAGAAACTTGATTTAATTATATGTAACATTACTTCTCCATCTTGCAGAAGAATCTTTGGAAAACTTACAAACCCCTACAAAACAAAAATCCAAAGGGTGTCCAAATAATTAATTAATTTCATTTACTAGTATAAAAATAATGACAAATAATACCAGTAGAGACACCAGTATTTGGTAAACAAAGATTTCCTCATCTGTTTATATTCATCTTTGCAAAAGTGATGTTCCCATGCCTCTCAGTATGCTTTTCCTGATCTCTTCCTTCTTCTGCTCCTAGTTAGGATGGAGGTGGGAGTGAGAGAAAGGAGAGAATGAAGAATTTTTTGAAGAAAAGTGTAAAGCAGAAAATATGCTAAACCCAGAATAAAAAATAAGAAACATAAAAAAACCGTGGTCTTTTTCACAGCAGTTCTGCTCACAAAAAAATTTTTGTGTCCAGAAAAGAAAAAAGAGAGGGAAAAAGAAAAAAAAATTGCTGCAAAGTTCTGACTATGAATTTCAAAAATATGTTTTCACACCTCTGTTTCCTTGGGAGTCCTCCACTGCTATTTTCCTTCTGTGTAAGGGGAAACAACCTCTCATACAAACTTCAGATATAACTTTAATGGAAATAGCATTTTTAATTCATACAAAGCACCACATCTTAGATTGATTTAGCAATAATGAATATAAGGGGAATTATTTAGTGTGAAATATCCTGAAACAATAAAACCAGTCCTAGAATGAAATCTATGGGGTATCAGTTATTTGGCTGCTGGTAACTCATATAATTTCTCTTCATACATGCCTGAGGAATAGAAGTCTTTTCATTCCTGCTTTGGACTGATGTTGCTAATAATTTCTTATGAACTGCAAGCCTTCTTAAAGAAAAAAATAAAACTCCTCAATGGCTCAGGAAGAAAAATAAAGCTCAAATAACCCTCAAGAGAGAACCTGCTCTAAAAACAACATAACCATAAGGTAATCTTTCTTTTTATAGTCAAAGTGATATTCTGCAATGGTACACAGTGTTTAAAATGGCAGGCAATGACGGAAATTATGCCTTATAGTAAAATTATTTCCCACAAATGGCACTCTGGAGAGAAAGAAATATCTGTGGATTACTTTTGACTACTCTCTGTTTATGAAGGAATGCCCATCTCTGATTTGTAGCATTTGACAGAAACTACAAAGATTCACAAGAATAACCCTCCTCATTCAAATCTTCAGAAAGTCCTTAGAAGAATCTGATTCTTATTGCCTAGTCCTCAATTTTCTTCTACAATGAATAAGAAATAATTGCATTTCTTAAATGTCCACTACCCAGAAATAAAACAAAACAAAAAAAAAACCACAACAACAACAAAAAAGAAAAGTTGCTGAAGAAACACAACTCATTAATCAAGATGAAAGCAATGCTGATAGGAACTGGGAAATGCAGACTTTCTACATACCTTGGACATCTAAAAGCTACTGGGAAAATATTTCTGCTTCCTGACAACTGTGCCACCTTCATAAGCACATGTGGCTGCCATGATCCAGTAACCTCTCCAGACCTTTCAGGAGAGTCCTGGACCTAGCTGAAAACGTTCCAGAGACAAACTCCATGCTTAGCCTGGAGTCATAGTAGTCATATTTGAAGACGTACAACTGCAGAAGGTGTTGGCTCGCTTGCCTTGAATTGGCCCCTGATAATGATAGGTTAATTAGCCTTTTAACACAAATCTGTCCCTTTCAGAGCTACAGTTCTGAATGCACCAGCTCTCAGTATTTTACTACCTTTAAAAAATTCCTCAAAGCCTAAAGTCTTCTTCCAGCACAATATACAATGTCCTTTTTATCTGGACTCAAATAAATGTTTCTATTTCCCACTCATTCTATGAAAGGATTACTTTAGGAGACTTTTTTATTAATAAGCAAGAAAGAAATAAAAGAAAAAAAAAACATGCAGTGTTCAAAAACTTTTTTTTTTTTGCAAAGGTCTGCAATTTCTCTACTGAGTGCTGTATTGACAATGCAATATTTTTCCTCTATTTTTACTGAAGTAGAAGTATAACTTTGTATTATTATGTGACAAGAGGTATTGTGCAGGTGTCTGCAATGACTACCAGCTGCCAAAGTGACTATGGACAAGAAGGCAGAAAAGTAAAATTGCCATTAGTATCTGTGCTTAAGTACAGAAGTCCTCAACTCAGCCTAAGTGCTATATCCGTGCTTTAACCAAAATGTGAAATGCCTACCTGAATCATGCTTGAGACCATGAAAGCCTAGAAACTCTTGGTTAGAACTATGCAAAACCAGCCCAGTAAATCATGTTGCAAATGTCTCACTGATACAGAATCTGGGAGTTTTGGATGTCTATGGACTAATTTTAGCTGATTGAAACAAGTAGGTTCCACTAAATTTATAGACACAGCAATCATTTGTCTAAGATTTATTTTTGGTTTAAGATAAGAATAGTGTGCATCCTCAGTCTCTTTGACAACAAACCACACTTTGCTACCAGAACATAAAACCTTGGGGAAAGGAAAGTTTAATGTTATCACAAGACATCAATTTTATGAATTATATAATTCATTTCAAATTACAGCAAAGCCATGAAACAAGATTGCTGAGCACATAGGTGGAAACATCCAAAGGTAAAACAAACATATTTTTACTTTTATTATTTGTACAAAATATTTTTGTGACATGAAATCCAATAGAAAAGCATCATTCTTCATTTAAGCTGAGGCTGGGACTTGGTTTCCAGGTCACAACATAAACAAACAATGAGTTTCTGAAAAAATAAAAATTCTACCCACTATATCAATTTTACATCTGACAGATCGCCACAAGTTTTAAAATATTAAAGTAAGTCATATGGGGATATATACAGAGAGAAAACAGAAAGAAGGTGTGTGATGATGGTTATGTATTCCTATACACTTAGAAGTTGGAATATACAGACGCACATATATGAAAAAATGCCAGCACCCATTATTTCCAAAGAGAATATCTAGTTTCCCTTCTCTTAGCTCAATTTATCTCTCATGCTAAGAAAATTCAGTTTGTTGAGTAGTTTCAAATGCAATAAACCTTTCCAGATGAAATTGTTAAGTCTCTCACTTTGGGGAGGCTCGTATGGTAAAGTGAGCTTTGCATCTGTTATTGAAATTCACAATGCTCTTGAACCAACTATTTCAACAGAATTTTAATATCAGCTTTGAAGTAACCTAGCTTCAGAATTTTCAGGTAGAAGAGTGTAAGTGGGGGCTTACATGTTTGTGTATAAATACCATTTTGTGACATTTATATTCTCTGAGCAATTCCATTCCAAAGCTGCTATTTGATAAATCAAAAAGGGCTGTCTGAGAGATCAAATGATGCAGGGATACATAATGCATGAGAACTCTTTAACCTTTAGATCATTACCCTAAACAGATATATAAACTTTTTACTGTTTGAAGGCTGCTTACTGGACTACAGAATGCAAAGTGAGGTATCAGGAACCTCAGTCTTAGAAACATTATGGTCAGTGAGGCTCATTTTTTATTTTCCTAAGGGTACATTGATGAAACACCGAGGGAAAGGTGTACTATGTCATCACTCATTTATAAACTTAATTTCTCCACCTTTCCAGTGTGACATCTGTTTTGATAATTTGCTTGTTTTTTTAGGGAATGAGCTTAAAATGGAATGACAAGGAGAGAAATGTTCATCTTTTATTAGACATCAACTGTATCTTTTACATCAACATATTTCTGGCCTTAATACCTAGTCTACTTTTTTAAGACTGCAGTTTGAAGTTGCTCTGTAATAGCTGCCTAATCACATCACATTATACCCTTTTTGAAAAAGCAGGGGGACACTGGGATGAAAGTTTCAGTTTAATTAATTCCCTTCAAGGAATACAAACTATTCTTTCACAGATCATAACTTTTCTTCAGACACTTGCTGGCTATTCTTGACTGTGAGCATTGGGAGAAGATAATTTTGATTACTAGAGATAAGCAAAAGCAGCAGAAAGCCTTTTATTTTTCTTTTTTTCCCCCCCTCATTGAATGGAGGAGAAAATAACCAGGGACCAGAAAATGCAGAGTTCTCATCCAACACTCAACTTCTATTCCCAGTTTTCCACTGACTCTTCAGGTGGCCTGAAATGAGTCATGTTGCCTCTCTGGGCCTCAGTATCTCAAAAAACATGTGAAAAAGGAACTATGATGCCAAGTTTTTTAACAAAAACTGGACAGTTCTGCTGAAAGTATACTTCTGGTCTAATTTTTCCCTGACAGCTAAATACTCCAATTGCATTTATATTTTTTCCAGCACAGAAATAACTTATTACCATTATTGAGAAAGGGGCGAAACCTGTCCTTCATGTAACTGTGAGTAGTTGCCAATAGTTTAGGAAATTACTCATTAAATTCAGAAATGAAAATATTTCCCTAATGCTAGCCCTTTACATTAATGCAGCTATACTTGGGGAAGGTTTGGTGCACTGAGTCTGCACCTCATTTCAACTAATTAGCAGGAAAATTTCAGTGGTTTGCCTTTGGCTGTATTAGTCACAATTTCACCATGTGCCACTATCCAAATGTTGATGTGGGCTGTTGTTCAGACAGATTTATAGGTTGTGTTATACAAGGAGACCTACAGTAAACTGGGAACATCTGCTTACTGCATCCCAAGAGTCAACAGGCCACTGTCCTTTTGGGAGTAACAGGACAATTTGCACAAGAGATGATTCATGTATATATTATTTTCTTGTTACTTGATTTTATTTATAAAAGAATATATTTTAGCCTAGCAATTTAATTCTTCATCAGAGTTTTAGGAGTTAGTCACAATAGCCATTGAATCACAGAATCACAGCCTTGGAACATCTCGTTCTTATGTTCTTGCTTCAAATTCATGACCTCAATATATGAATACAGTTTTTGCCTGAAGTTCTCTCTGGTTGAGGGACTGAGGCAGGAAGAGTCACAATGTTGTGACTAGTGATCTAATCTACTTCCATGTTAATTGGAAAACAGAGCTGTGTGGTCTGAGGAACTTTCGTCAGGGACAGGGTATGAACATTGCTTCCAAAAAATTAGTAATGCAAACTATTAAATGCATTTTCTCTTAAGCGTTATGAAGGATAACCCAAATGGGTGGTATGTGACTCTACGCACACGGATGGACCTAGTTAAAAAAGATCTCCAGTGAGTCATCCAATTTAAGAAGAAAGGATTTCAGCAGAGAAGTACGGTAGGGGTCTCTTTGACAGAGAAGTTATGGATGCCCTATCCCTGGAGGTATTCAAGGCCAGGCTGGATGGGATAACCTGAACTTTGAATATAACTTTGAATAACCTTGTAGTGGGAGGTGTCCTATGGCAGGGGAGGCTGGAACTAGATGATCTTTAAGGTCCTTTCCAACCCAAACCATTCTACAATTCTGTTGTTTTCTGGCCATCAGAGGTAAGTCTACACAGCCAGGAACAGGCAGTCATGTAGCTGCTCTGTCCTCACCTTTGTGTCATCTTTGTGCTGTCCTGGAACTGGAGTGGGTCACAGAATAACTGTAGTCTGAGGGTCCATCATGTTGCTGGAGCCACAGTCTAAAGGCACTTTGGCACTCACATGAAAGGAATGACAACTGAATATTCCTTTCTTGGAAAACAACGTCAGAAAACTGGAAGCAAATGATGCCACATGATCTATAATGTTCAGAAGTGTTACATTTATTAATTTTACAAACTCCTGGAGCAAACCCAGCAGGTTATGGTCTTATGGTGATCTCACACAAAATACGTTTTAATACAGTATTATCTGTAAAGTGGTCTTATTACAGGTTTTCTGATACTTTTCTTTCTACTGATCCTGTTGCATAGCTTCAAGTCTCTGAGCTGCTCTCGGTTTGGAAGAATGCCTCTCGTCACTCACTAAGAATTAAAGTTGATACAACTTCCCCCAAGGAAGATGCCTAAGGATTATAGCAGAAAGGGCTGACATATATCTTCATTGTTTAAATAAAGCTGTGACTAGTCAGAGTTACACTTAGAGGATAATTTTGGTAACATATTTCTTCTGTCATTCAGCTGAAAGTTACTATAAAGCTATTGAAGCATTAAAAGTTTGGGAGGAAAATGTTTGTTACCTGGACCTTGTAACCCTGACTGTATGTTTTTCATATGAGTGAAAGATTTAGAAAATGGGATCAGACTTCTGGACATGTTCGTGAGACTCGGCAGCTAAAATCTCACTAAGTGTGAATGGGCTTCAAAGACTCTTTAGACTTTTATTTTCACTTTCATGGGGTTTATGCTAGAAACCACATTACCCTCAAAATTGGTGGTTGCTTAGATTTATTAGTGCAGGAGAGATAGATAGAAAAAGGATATGTCATTTTGAACAACTGTATAAAGGCTGCATTATCAAACAAGCTGTCTTCCTCCTGAGATCAAGTAGAAAAAAAAAAAAAAGCACAATGCAAAAATGCATGTGCTGGTCCTGACATGAATGAGCTGCTGGAAAACCTACACCAACATAAATCTCCACAATCTATGAAAAATATCTATACTCAAGCATGCAAGCTAAAACACTTTGAATGAGTTAATATTATTATGTCCCACAGTTTTCTGTGTTCATAAGACATAATGTCCCATGGGGGAGAGTTTCAGAAGGGAAGGAAGCCAGCAGTGGAATTAATTTATTCTTCAAAAATGTCACTAAAAAATCATAATGAGAAAAAGGAGACAGACATTAATTTTAGAGCATTATGCAAAATAGGTGGCAGTGTCATTCCAAAGGGTCAGGGTAGTTTACTTTTAATTACCCTGTTAAAGGCAGAAAACCAGAGGCTTCAGTGATAGGTAGATCTGGGTATGCAATACATGCTGGCAATAATCTACAGCATATAGATAGTGGTGTCTTTGAAAGCAAGATGACATTTTCAAATGATAGTGTAGGAACTACAAAAAAAAAAAAAAAAGCAGAAAAGGGAATTATTAACAACTTACCTAATGCTGTTCTTGCTGGTGTGGCATCTTTTTTAATCCAAAAGGATACCCAGGACAGAACAACTGTTAATATACAGGGAATGTATGTTTGAATAGTAAAGTATCCCATTCTTCTACTTAAATCGAAGTATATAGTCATGACTACATAATCCCCTGCAATAATAGCAAAGAAAATAAATTGATATTGTGGTGAGATACAGACAATTGTTCATTGAGTTGCTAATTTTTTGAGTTTCATAAAAACACTGCATATGAAATATTTCTTAGTTTTTCAAGTGCATCTGTGCAGCAATGCTCATGTAAAATAGAATTGAAACAAACCTTTCTATTCTAATTTCCTTTAGTTTTAGGTCTCTGTGGAAATGTTGACCTATTTGGACAGGAAGAGGCTCTCAGTAATCATTCTGGATGAGTAAATTTTTGAAAGGCATCTTGGCTTTCTAGACTTGATATTTATGAATGGTTCCATGGTCACAAATATAAAGCTACTATCATTCACCAGCTTCTGTAACCAACCCACACAAAATCCTTCCATCTACAAGCTGTATCTTCCCTGCCCTAATTTCAGATTTGAGTGACTTCTGTTATTGTCTTTTGAAATATGAATTAGGGCCTTTATGGCAAGCATAGCATGCACAGGAGTATGTCTTTACATCAGAAGTCATTTATAACACTAGAGCCTCAATGCTGGTGAGAGAGGTCAGACTGCATGCTTTTAAATGACACATCATTAAAAGTCAAGAGTCTGTCACCATTCCACTGTTTCAAGGCAGTTGTGGTCACTTGTAGTATCTGTAAATCTTCAGAAGGTGAACCTGGATATAAAGTTTATTATCCTGCTGGATACTAAAAATCATAAAATCAAGAGCTCAGTAAGAGGCTAGTTCACCTCACATTATATGATTTTCTTCACAGTATCTCTTTTGCTAACCCTTGTGACTCCACAGGAGATAATAATCTGTCCCTCTCTCTATTCAGTAGAGGCTACTGACCTTATCACCTCTCTCCTTACTAACAGCTTCCTCAGCTTCACAGCTTAACTATCCTTTTCTCTCAGACCATCAGAGTGATTAGCAATAATGAAACTGAACCAAGACCAATTTCAGTACTTTGTTTGAAGTATGTTGCTTCCGTTTCAGACGTAAAAAAGAGTTTATATGCCTGAGAACTTTTATGGAGTTTTGTTTGAGTACATAAGACTTGACCTAATAAATTATATTGCTTCTTGTTACAAGCCTTGACTTCCTAGAATATAATATTTGCAGAAGGTATTGTTTGCAAAAGTAGATAAGTATGTTCTCTTACAGCAAACTGTTGGAAGAGTGAAGAAATTAGTAGCACAGAGAGACTAATTCCCCAAGGAGCATACATACTACTCACCCAAGCAGAAGCATAGTGGATTTATTAGGAGTTCAGACAAATTAAAGCCTAATCTTCTAGTAAGAGGAAGCATAAGAACAAAATAATTTAATATGGTTGATATTTTCACTATAACTAAATATTACATAGAAAATAAATTAATTCAGTAAGAATAAATTCCATCCAAAGATTCCCTGAAGGCCACTGCATAATGAGTGAACTACCATAACCTACAAAGTCAAAGGTAAACAAAAATCTGATGTTCGTATCTGGGGAGAGAAACTTAGAACAAAGAGTCAAAAGGAAAAGTTTCTGTGTTAAGTATGTCAGGTTCATATAGCTATATTTGGAGGAGGTTGGTAAGCCTGTGGGTCCTTCCATCATGCCTCTGTTACAGGAGTGTGCATGTTTTCAAGAGTACTATGACAGTAAAAATCATGGACAGTCGTTTCAGAATCCTTGTGTATTTGGCATTATGAAGCAGAGCTTTAATGAAAGACTTCACTGCTGTTACGAGTAGGAAACATTGCAGTACGTCATGACATAGTGAGCCTTGTGGATTGTTCAGGTTAAGGGTTATTTTCATTCCACTAATCTCCAGCACTTTTATCCATGCAGGGAATGGCACAAGGGAACTGATGTGGATTAGAACCATTGATTTTGCTGGTTTATAGTTAGACTACAGCAGTTTCCTAGTCGGGTTTCTGCATCAAAGAAAGATTTACACCTCAGAAACTGAGATAATTTTATTGAAATAGGTGAAAGGAGTCAGAGAATGTGCTAACCTGTGCTTCTACTGACAGGAACCAACCTAAGAACCATGGAAAAAAATGTATAATGTTTCAAACATTGTCAAGGCAGAAGGATAAACAAAAACAAGGAACTCAAAGACTATAGGAAATGTGCCAAGCCTTTCCATTTCCCTTACTCAGTTATTGTATCTAGTACTATGCATCTATGGATAAATTGCTTGAGAATGATATAAAGCAAAGCAATCCAGAGGGTTCTCATTCTACACAGTGATATATGACACGCAATTCAAGTAAACACACAGGTCACTGCTCCTCTGAATTGTTTGTGATATCCAGTGCAGCAATTAAGAGTGGGGCTAGATACTGGTCAGTAAGATTATGGGAAAGTAAGGTAGAGTCAGTGCTTCCAAAGTCTCTGAAATAAAGCCAATAAACTGAGACTGGTAGAGAATTATGGCACATTTCAACTGTTTTGCACACATGAACTGAAGCAGAGATTAAATGACATAGAAAGTACATCATCACATTTGGTCATGAACTGATTCAGTATCTTTCAGGCAGCATTCATTTGCCTTGATTTTAGATATCTAGGAGGTAAATTCTATAGATGATGTGCACACTGTGGCCTCCTTTCTATAATTAATGAAGAGAAATTGGTACTTTTAGTATATGGTTTGTCTAATCTATTTCAGAGGTATACTTTAGAAGGAGGAGAATGTGCCCAAAACATTTCCATTTCTCTCCTGTGTCTCAAAAAGGAGAGTGATTGGCTCAGATGTTGACAAAAACATTGTAGACACTTACAGATGATCCAAGAAGTCAATCACAACTGTAGTGTGTGAAAGTGAAAGCTACATTGGAACACTCCTGTGAGGGTGCTGCGGTTATTTTAGACGAATATAATAACCTTCTTAACCTTTCAAGGTGTATTTTAGTTATTTTCCTCCTTTGTTTCATTGTTAAATTTGATGTCTTCGTCCTTGAGGACATGCCCAACTCCTTCTCTGCTTGCTATCCTTCCTTCCTTCCTTCCTTCCTTCCTTCCTTCCTTCCTTCCTTCCTTCCTTCCTAGATGAAATCCCAGGATGGTGAGTACCTGCATTCATTTAGCCAGTAACCCATTTTTTGGTCTGAGATCCGTACAAAAATTCTCACAAGGAACAAGGCAGACCCAGTCATACAGGTAACAGCTGTGCATATGGACTTATATACTGTACCCTGTGCTGTACTCTAACTTACGGGGACATACTGACAGATAATATACCAAGAGACTGGGAGAACAGTTTGGTTCAGTGGAATTACTGATGCAAAGTGGAAGTAGGTGGAGAGTTTGCTGGTTCTCCTAGAGTAGTCTGATCATACTTAGTGAGGATGCAACTCGGAGACGATAAATGATGATGGCAATGCTTAGTAGGAGGAGGAAATCACAACTGCTGAGTGCAGAACCCAGACTGGAAGTACGAATGTTGTGAATACTGTCAAAGGCAAGCATGTTTCTGCACAATGTGTACTGAATACATTTTTTTAATAGCTACAGTAAATTACAATTTTCAACTAAATTAGCACTTCACTTCTTCTTTCCTCAGACAAGTCAACTTCTCTTGAGATTCCTGAATTATTTCTTTGCATACAAAAGAGCCAGCATGGATTTGCTGTGTCTACTTTCATTGAAGCACTACAAACTGTGCTATTATTATTATTATTATTATTATTATTATTATTATTATTATTATTATTATTTTATCTAAATTACTCCTTCCAGAAAAAGCACTTCTCTGCAGCTTAAAATGAAGTAGCCATGGTACATACATTTCTGACCTTCTCTACACACACAAAGTAATGTGTACAAAGAACTCTGCTCTCTTCTAAAAGACCTGACCTAGAATTCATTCCATATACCCTGCAGGCATGAGCAACCCATAGAAGATAAAAAGCTTTCAAGAACTCTGCACAGTGCCTCCTTGCTCCTTTGCCAACCTTCAGAGCCCCACTTGCCATTACTGCCACTGCTAGAAGAGGAGCTGGGGCTGATTGTGTGACAAAGCCCCGCAGTGCAGGCAAGATGAGAAAAATCTCCTTCCAGACTTTGTATCATTAGATTAGAGTACTTGATTTGAAAGTAATCACACAGTGATTGCCTAGCTGGGGACCACTGCAATAGCTAATACAAAAAACTTCATTTTAAAATCCAGAGAGGAATTCCACTTTTTAACAGATTAAATAATTTCCTAGGAAGGGAAACTAAGTTTTGACTGAGCCATCAGACCATCAATTCACAGAAATAATGAATATTAACTTGAGGCAAAATAGCTCCTGACCAGTTTTCTATAATGAGAGCAAAACATGCTCCTAGAGGCAACAAATCTGGAATAACAGGAATAGTGTAACAATGCTTCCCATGAAACCAAGATGATTGCTGTCTGTCAGCATAGGGTAAGACTTAGAGTAAGACCCATAGGACTTACATTAGCTGTAGTTTGAAAGTAGGACACTATAATGATTTTTAAAGGAATAACTGCTGTGGATTTTAATGAACAATGCTAGTCTATAGTCTACTTCCTTTGTCTTTTGAAGACTAAAGCCATGGTTGACTGAATTGACAGAATTTTGTCTACATTGCACCAAGAACAGCTCCCTTAAAGGTGACATGTTAAAGCAGAGTATAATTGGTTATTTTATTTAAGAAAATATTTTTAAAATATCAAATTACATAGTTTAAACAATTTATTTACTCAAACCATGATCTTATTATACATTTTAATTTATCCTGTCATTATACTCTGAGGTTAATAAGTGTTACAATTCCAATTATCTTACAAAAAAATTAAACAAATAATGACTTTACAGACTGCAGTATGAAACTACAATGTACATGCAGAGCAATTTCAGCATGTGAATGAAGATTACACACTAATTGTCCATCACTAGAAATGCAGAATAATGAGGAGTGGCAGAATTTATCCATGTCATTACTAGAGTTTGATTACAGAAAAAAATCCTAATGATTAGAGTGAGAACTCATACAGTGTGTCACAAGTATTATTTTGTTGATCAGTGAGACCACAGAGTCTACACTAAGGCATCTTTATTATCTTAGTAAATTTATTTTTTAATGATTTACTTAATTTACTATTACTAACACTTTATCAGCTGGTCTGCCTATATAGCTGCTATGGCATCATAACATGACTTGGTCTCCAGCCCGTCCAGGTGTGAAGGAGGTTTGAACTTTGGAAGATCCAAAAACTAAGCAAAATGGTGGAAGAAACAACTGAATACCCTTAGAGATGGTTATGGCTCCAAAAGGAGCTATTATTAAAACAGAAAACACAAGGGGGAAAACATGATTTTGCAGTTCTCTTGAAGAGAAATGCAGAAGAAATGAGAGTCATGAAAGCATAATTGAAAGTGTCTTTATCTTCTTCAGCATTTTTATAAACAATGAAGAAATGCTGAGGACTTATTGGAGGCTTGTTCTGACTACTCCAAAATATGTCAATCAGTATGCATCAACAGTTTTCATTTCCAGGAATAATCTTTCCTCCATAGCACTCTATGACAATTGCTTCCAAGCCAAAAGAAAGAACAAAATGGTTGAGGTTATGCTGTCACTAAAGGAGTTGTCTTAGATTCCTCTATGCTGCTCTGGCATTTAGGTATCTTCATGGTGATACCTAGATAACCAAGATACCATGCTTGGATGGATCATGTGTACAGCATAGAAACATGTTTGCACCTCATCCCAAATAAATTGACTATTCTTGGAGTGGTAACAGGCAGTCATACATACACAATTTCTGCATAAGCCACCTGTGTAATGACACCAGAAATGCATGCAGGTCTTCAGAAATGTCATTTTTATACATATTGCCATAATATGTATGAGATGCCCAGTCGTAGGCAGGGATCTTATATAATAGATATAGAACAAACAGAGAAAAAAAAAGTTTTCTGTGTCCAAAGATCTCTGGTTTTGAATTCATAATTGCCTTTGGCATTATCAGGGCATGTCTCTGGGTATGTGTGCATGTACAAGTACAGCATAGCCCAGATCCGGCTTTCAGCACTTAACACTTGAAAAGTAGATTTTCCAGACATGCGTGCACACCATGAGTGCCAAATAATTGCTTAAGTTTCCCACTGTCATAGACAAATTACTAAACAGTATAGAGTGAAAAAAAGAAACTCAATGCCAACAGCATTGTTTGTACTTGTAGAAATCATGTTCAATTATAAGTATTTACATATTCATAAGCATACATAATAGAAATCAAATATTGACAGATTAGAGTATAAAAAGCAAGGACTGGATCCCAGGCTGACTGAAGGCAACAGACTTTTTAAAGTCAAGTAAAACCAGGACTTTGTCCCAACTTATCAAAATTGTAAGACATTAAGTTGTGAGTTGTTGTGTTTTCTTGTGTAATAACAAGAGAATTTAATATTGACCAACATATTTTTACTGGAAGGTATAAAGTCTTTTCATCACCCCCAAACAATTTGCATTTTTTCTGCTTGTTCTTTCTTAGATAGTGAACTTTCATTTTCTTTGACAGAAGCAGCATTTTTGAAAGATTTTTATAAAATACTGGTATGTTAAATGAGCTATTGCCTGCATTTAAAAGTTAATGACTATTGTTTCCAGCAAGTAAAGTTATTTTATCTTCTGATTTTGTCATTTAGTATTAAATCTGGAAAAACTATGAATTCATTCAAAGATTCTTTGCATTTATTTATTTTTTAAAAAAATAGAATTCCTGGCATACACAGCTTGTATACTGGAACTTTTCATGAGGAATGGAAATTAAATAAATAAAAGACCCGTTTTTTCAACATTTAAATTCTTTGTTTTCCATAGTAATTTGAAACCTACTAGTCAATATTTCTTGCACCCTATCCAATGTGCCATACTGGCATTTTCAAAAACAGCTACTTTTGATTCAACTGCAATCATTTCAGTGTCTGCAGCTGTAGCCCATGTCTTCTGTTAAGTGTCTGGAATGCTTTGAGTGTACTCGGGAGATGGATCAGCTTCCATGAACACAGCTGACCTCCAAAATCAAACCTAAAAATAAAACCTTGGAAAATAGGAAAGCAAATTATGGTGTTTTGTGGCATGATCAAGAATGTTTTATTTACTTGTACACCTATGTGTTTCTATACTTATACAAGCTGTCCTGTCAAATACAGGTATTGCTTCTTCCCAGTCTTACTGCTGTGATACTCTCCTCCAACAAAAGCTCTATGAAGCTGTCATCTATGCAGTATTACAAGCATTAGAATTGCTCTCAGCCTGTTCTGGTCTATTACCTTTAGGCATAATGACATTTTTGTTTTAAAACATGAAGTATCATCTCATATGTTCTTTCAAATAGGGTACTAATGAAAACAATGGATTTTTAATTTGGCTCTTGTGAGGTACAAGTAATATTGGAAAATCCTTTAAAAAATGCAGTTTCATCAAGCCACATAATGGGTATAAAAATGTATAACACCATAAGCAAGACTTCTATCCATGATTACCAGTTCAATTTCTGCCTTAACAGTAGAAAAGTTACCCACATAATTTCCATTTGCATTCATGCATCAAACTGAGAGAAAATCAATACACAAATACATGCATGTATCATCCATTACTCACTGTTCCTAAGAAATGTTGATATTTATTATATTTAGGTTTTCTTTTGTGTTTGAAGAATAAAAGTGAATAATCACACATGAAGTAAAAAAATAGTAAATTACCATATCTGGTTATGTCAGTGAAAGCAGAAGGATGATAAGAGTGAAAATGAGTGTCATTTGTGTAGGAATCTTTTTAAAAGGGATTTATTGATGGGGAGCTTTTGAAACAGAACAGTCTTCATGCTCCACAGAGCACCAAATACTGTAGGAAGTCTGAGAGCATACACCACTAATGACTCTCGCAATCATTTTGCTCTTAATAAGCATCATATCATGCCTGGGAACCCTCAGGTTTATGTCATCTGTCAGTGTTGATTACTTCTCATTTATTTCTAGACTGAATTTTTAACTCACAACAGCTGTTTTTTGTGGTAGAAGGCCTCTTTGTACTGAAGTTTGTTATGAAGTCCCATAGGAATGGATTTAGTGAGACTGTAATTCCAAAATAATTTGAAATAGTTTTCAATTAGCTTTCAAAAAATCTTATTTCAACATTTTCAAATAAAATGCTCCCTTTTTCTTCCTCAGAATTTAATTTTACACATTTAAAAAAAATACTAATAAAAATGTAACATTTTGCTTGACCTGATATTCTTTTTGTTCAATTAAAATGTTCATGAAGTTGGCCTCACCATTGTCACTGTACTGTGACATCTTTTATACACTCATGGAATGGGGTAACCTGTTTCTTCCTATTCATACTGACATCTAGTCCACCTCAGTTGTCCTAGCATATGCTCTTGTTGCCCAATTTCCCTTGTGATCTTTTGGAACTTTTAATTAATGTCTCACAGTTGGAAGCCCATACCTGTTGATCATGTTGCATTCTGGAAGACACTATGGTGATTATCTGGTCTCAATTTCTGCATAATATGAGATTTTCCTGAAGTAAACACTGCTGCAAACCGAAAAGTTATGAATAAAGTAGAACATCTTTTAGAAAGGCATTCTATTTTTATTTATAATTTTCCAACAATAGAGTTACACCGTAACCCTTGAAGTTGGGTTTTTCTTAGTCTGCGCTTACTTAGCATCAGCTCAGACCTTGAATCTTAATATATCTTTGCTAAAGGGAAGAATCCTTTTTAAACCAGTTTTCTTTTTCTCATGCAGGTATTTAGAGATGGTACTTAACTACCCTTAATCTTTCCAGATAAAAACTTACGGCCTCTTAACACGAGGAATACTTTCCAGTCTCTAATAAATCTTCTGAATCTTTTGTGCACTCCTCAACTTCCCAAAATTACTCTTGAAGAAGTGCAGCCATCATAATTAGGTCTTATTTCAACAGCACCTACATAAGCATAACATATAGAGACAACATAAATGCCCTTCTTCTAGACAATAATCTCTCTCTGAATATATATCCAAAATCTGTGATCAGTATTTTGGCCATACCTTCAAACAAGAAGTGTATTTTAAAATAACTCTTAATTGACAAGTAACATCCCAGAGCCTACAAACCGGCAGCACCCAGAATGGCAGGTCTCTAATTCTGGGAAAGGAAAATCCACAGGCTTCAAACCTAAACACACACTTTGATAAGGAATGCATGTTCTGAAGTACAGAAATCATAGAATCATAGGATCATATGGGGTTTGAAGAGACCTCTAGAGATCATCTAGTCCAACCCCCCGCCAGAGCAGGTCTACCTACTGCATGTTACACAGGAACTTGTCTGGGCAGGTTTTGAATGTCTCCAGAGAAGGAGACTCCACCTCTCTGGGCAACCTGTTCCAGTGCTCTACCACTCACCACTCTCACAGTAAAGAAGTTCCTCCTCATGTTTAGGTGGAACTTCTTATACTCAAGCTTGTGCCCATAACATATAACATAACCTAACAGGAATGCCTATAAGCACTTGAATCCAAACTACCAAGCTATCTGAACTACATTCTATCATGACTTGTATCTATTATTGATACCTCCCTCATCCTTTGTGTCACCTATAAGTGCAATAAGCCTTAATGTTATGATTGCTTCTCCACCATTAACAAAAATTATTAAATAGCATGAAGCCAGAAGACTGCATCTCAACAGAAGGCCCTGATGAATAATGGTTTTTCCAGCTATGTTTTGAATCTTACCAGGTAGTAAAAATTTAATAATTTTATGTGTGTCACAATGATTTTCTTATCATTGTAGCTTCTTAATCAAAATGTCATACTGCATCAAGTGACATGTCTTACAAAGGTACATTATATCACCACAAATATATAAGCTTGGAAGGTGATATTGAGCTAGTTTGGTGGGATTTAGTTTCTACAAATGAATATTTATTGGTGTTAATTATACTATCCTCTACATTTGTATTAATTTATTCTGGGATCAGCTGTTCCATAGCTTTGCTTGAGACCAATGTCAGGATGAAAATCCTGTACTTACTTGGGTCATTTTCTTCACATTTTTTTGAAAAAAAGGGGGAGGGAAAGTATTTTATTTCCCCTCAAGCCTTCCTTGATGATCCATCACAAATAGGCAGTAGTGATTCCTGTTCAGTTCTTTAAACTGTTATTATCAAGTTATTAAAGGGTATGTTAAGAAGGATTTAATGAAAGGCTTGTGCCAGGGAAGTGGATGGTAACATATAGAATAGAATAGAATAGAATAGAATAGAATAGAATAGAATAGAATAGTTTAATTGAAAAGGACCTACAACTATCATCTAGGCTAAATATGTGCTGTCAGCACCTGCTTACTGAACACTAGCTTTTGACAGTTCAGTGATTTGCAACATATACAACATTTAAGAAGAGCATTAGATTAGCCCAGAATAGAGGGTGGCACTGAGTAAATAGGTGCTTGAGGAGTTTCTGTCAGCAAGGCGTAAAGTTTGCTTTGATGTGTACATTTGTTCCAATAAAAAGTGCTTTCAAAAAAGCCCTGGGGAAAGAACCAGACATCATGCCTATCCCTTTCTCTCCTCCCTTTTTAGCTTTCTTTTTTTTTTTCTTTTACCCTATTACTGCTCTTTACAAGAAGAGACTATGTCTATGTATAGATTATATCTTATCAAATGAGAAGTGACTTCCGGAACTGAGTTACCATTGATCAATTACTGTTGCATTTATTGATGAGCTTGACCGTGACAAGATGCTCCACGTGACACTTTTATAATACTTCAAGCAACCAGCTTGAGTATTTGGATATTAAGATTAGTTTTCTCGCAGTGTGCTCTTTCTTTGACTACATTATTTGAGCCTTGACTACTGGTAATTTTATTCTATATCCAAACTTCTGCTGTGCATTATCTCCAATTTGTACCAGGCTGTGCAGTACGCTTGCAATAGGAATGGTGGATATAATCACACTTGTGCCCTGCTTGGGTAAGAGGCTATTGTGCTAAGCCCCTACATGTTTTAGTCCCCAGAATGAGGTTTTTATGGCACTACCAACCAGTTATGGCAAGCTTTGGGTCTTTTGTACATAAATAAGATGCTAATGAGTTAGAAGCAGCAGGTGTAAACTGTCAGAAAACGAATGGGAGACACTGGTAAAACTGAAGTGCTTGAAAGAGTCTGAAGAATCATTTGTGATACAAGTAGGTTGCTTTTCCATTAATATTTAAATGTATTTTTAGTTCAAGGACAATACATACTGATAAATACCAAAATACCAAATGGAAAATGACAGATATCTATGAGAACCACCCTGAGTTTTGGGGGTTTTTTTATTGTTTTTTAGATGCATTTGGTCAGCATTTCCCAGAGTTTTAAGGTATGCACAGGTCATCTGTGAAAATATTTGCAAACAATGCTGCAGCCTTGGAGCTCATGACTTTCAGAAAATTTACCTTAAAAAAAAAAGTAAGAGAAGTAAATTGTTCCACTGTTTAAAGATTTTTTAGTATGATTTATAACCTAGTTTGGTTCAAACTGTTATTTTTGGCAAGTACTGTAATTAATGATTGACATAAACTAATTGCTTTGGCTAGTTTGGAAACAGAACATTTAAATAAGTAAAAAGTCGAAAGAAACATCCAAGCTTTCTTGTTCTGAGAACAAATTAATTAAATTATGAAACCTCTAACCACTTCTTCCTTGAATCAACCTTCTTCTACCTGTTTTATTTCACCTGGAGCTACCTATCCTCAGGCAGTCTTCATTTCTGTTTCATTATTTCAGTATTATGATTCTTTTCCTACTTTAAATAAACTGATATACACAATTTTTCCCCACCTCAACCTATCACACAATTTTTTTTCCTCTAGCATACTCTCTCTTAGTCTACGAATTGCTTTAGAAATTATCACTTCAAGAGTTTTCTATACATTGAATTTTAATGTCAGAAAATGCAATTTGTTCTTTAAAATAATCATTAAACATGTCTTTTTGATGAAGCCAATGGGATCAATGAATAATACTGTCTTCTAAATACCAGCCAGAGTGACCTATACTCTCACAAGATAAGATGCATGTCTCCATCAGAAATGGCAAACATAATTAGTTCCCATGAGCACTCAGAAATATCTTCCTATTCTCATTATATCTTTTATGATACTATCCATGAATTATTAATTTTAAGTGGTTTTAATCAAGGCCTGGATGATTTAATGTAGTAGACAGTATTATAAAAACATTTTTGGTACAGACCCATAGATATGAAAATACATAAACATAAAAGATAATTCTTAGGACTGAAGCAATATATGAAGTTAGCAACTCAAAATTATAAGATTATGATTTGTGTAAATTTGGTATATATATATTGGGTTGTTCCTTGCCATCCCACCATCTCAATCTTGAAGTAATGAGCTTCAGTAATAACTGATACTCTTACATCTACTCCATCCTTGAGTGGATTTCTATACAACCCCATAATAATTCAGATTTAAAAAGAAAAATAGTGAAGTGGGGGCCAAAAAAGTCAGGGTTATTGCTTTCTACAGCCAGGCAATCCAGGATCTGAAGGTTATAATCCACCTATGATATTTCTAATGTAATCAAATAGGATGGATATAAGCAAGAACAGCTCTAAACCTAAAACTAAAGCTAAAGCTCTAATTCTGGCATGTTCTCTTTTCAGTTGTTGGCTGTACATCTTTTCCCTTGTAAAACTTCTTTGAAGAAAAGTGTAGTTCTCTTATGTTAGCCTGTCCTGCTAAATGATGCTATTCACGTTTGCTCTTGCAGTGATTGTATAGGGTAATTCTTTAAACAAGTTCATGTCAAAACCAGCAGACTACAATGTTAAGAACTGAAACCTTCTTTTTTTTTTGTTCCCTCTGTTCTGCAAGGGTCTTTAAGTACAGAGCAATGCATTCTTAATACAGATTGCCTTGATTTTCGCTGCAGGAACCTATCAAGTCTCAAAAAGCCTGAAGCCCTGCCAACAGGGAATATTACGTTTTTGGCAGTTCCTTCCAGATAGCAATGAATGACAAAAGCCAAAATGGTCAAAGCTTTCTGATTCTTGCATTTAGGAGGCTCTTTGTTTGAATGTTTGTGAAAAAATAAGCAGCCTTGTTTCTTGATTTTCATCCAAATTTTTGCTAGATTCAATGGCCTCTATTGAATCTATCCACTTCCTGACTGAAAAAAGGTTCTCCTTCTTAAGAAATGTTAGGAACGTTTCCTATCTTTATTTGCAGGCTGTGCTGCAGCTCTATGGATACTGAGCTCAGTGATTGTCTATGATCATTTAGCACCCAATTCCAGAAAAGGACAAAACAAAGATGTTTTGCCATGGGTTCATAAGCATTTTGTTGACAGCAAAGAACTGGTGAGATCTGAGGGTCTCGGAGGCCATTCTAGACCCTGAACAGAAATGTAGCCTTTCCACCAAGCTTAATATATTCTGCCTCTGTCCACAGCCTTTTCTCATTCATGGCTCCAACTTCCTAGCTGTTTTATTCAAACAGCTCCAGCACGAGTTCACCAGCTTCTCATCCCAGTCCCAGTCTCCTCGTCCCTCCCATCTCCCTTTCCCCCATGCCCCAGTCTTTCCTACTGTGTGGCTCTGTTTCCTACAACAGAAGTTTTCTTGCCTGCTTTCCCCAAGCTCCTTCTCTGTTTTTCATTCTCCCTCTTCTCAAGGGCTTCTAGTCTCATCTTTCCCACTTTGCCTCTCCCTGGATATTAGTACCCTCGTTCCACCAGTCCCAGCCTTGATCTGAGCTTACAGTTTCTCGTCGCTTCTCAGCTCTGTCTTCTTTTGGAAACTTTAAAGTTTGTTTTATGCATTTATTAATGAACTGTTAACAGTAATGCAGCAAAATCACTAAATGAGGCATGGTTTTAGATTAGTTAAGTTTGGAGAAAAAAATTTACATGGAAGAGAGCATTTCTTTCCTCCTGGACCTACAGGGCATTTTTATGTTTCACCTTCAGTATGATCTGACCAGAGGGAGCCTGGACTAGGCCCACAAACTTTCCAAACACAGCATCATGCAAGATATTTTCCCTGGAAATCTGCCATGCTGGATTTTTTAACTCTAAGCTCTGCCTTGCATGCCTTAACTCACAAGGTGACCTCACAGGTGGAGTGAGGACATTTTAAACTTAACTAGCCCTCTTCCTCAAAATTATTTATTTCAATATAAATATATTTCCACAATTTTGGATTATTTCAACTCTTTCTTGTTTTACTTATGGGGTGAAATCTTTTGGAAGCATAAACCAAAGCTTTAAATGACCAAAACTGCTCAGAATTTAGCTACTTAAATGGACAGGCAGGAGACTGGTCCATAGTCTTATGAATGTCAGGGCAATTCTGTTTTTGATTTATATTGTTGGATTACACATTCTAAGAAAAAGGGAGTGGGGACTAGACATTTTCTCGACACTTCACTTACCATTAAATCAATATTTCATGAAAATATTTCCAGTAGCTTTATAAGATTATATCGTTTTAATCATGTTTGGGTGGCTGAACATGTTTGATTAATAAAACTCCCACTTTTCATTATTAATGCTAAGGTTGTCAACCTAGTAAAAACTCTGAATTGGAAATCAAAGCTGGAAATCATCAAAGATCCTGTAATACTAATGCCTAAGTCTGCATGTATGTGGACTTGCAGAGGGATAAAACTGTTTTATCATCAATAAAACAGTACATTTTTAACTCCACAGACACTGTTATAAAGAGGTTTTCCTGTGGTTTGGAGGGGGGGGTGTGTGTTCATTTTGTTGTTTTTTTTTCTTTCTCTTTTCTTTAAGCATATTTAACTGGAACTAAATGCAAATTTCAAAGTTTATACATTAAATGTGAACAAGTAAATGTTTTATGTCCTGTTTCTTCCTTCAGTTTCCAATTATTAGATAATTAAATGTTTGTTTTTTTCAGTAAAAGAAATGTCATATATGAATCTATAGTGGGAAACCAGTACATTTAAGTTCTATATTTAGAATGTTCTCTTGCCTTTTTTATGAGGTCATGTAAATTTTGGTAAAATAATGTAAATATTATATACCAATTGGCTGTAATTTTTACATCTGCTTAAAACTGATGTAAGTTACCACACTAGATTCAAGGGAGGAGAGAACATGTTCCCCATATCTATTTATTCTTGTTTTCCTGATTTTAGTGGTCTTCTCTAGCATATGTCTATCTATAGATCATATTCCACAAAGATCCCTACAAGCAGTGTGAACATACAAGACAATATACCTCTTAATCATTTTGGCAAATTGATTTTACATGAAAAGTTGTAGGGGTCTGAAGACAAAAATTAAAAAACAAAACCAACCAACAAACAAACAAACAAAAAAAAGAAAACAAAGAAAAATAAACTGGAGAGAAGAAAACCTTTAAAAGACCACTTTCTAATGCAACCCTTTAAAAATAGTTTTGATTTCTCTTTTTGACATAAGGTGATTTAAAAATCCAGTATTCATAACTGGATGTCTCAGAATCTGAAGTGGTGGGGAACAGGGCAGGTAAGGGAAAAAAAAAGTACTCTGAGGAAAGCAAATCAAGTTGAAATATTGCTATTTTTATCTATTGTCAAAGTGTTAGTAGTTTGAGTCACTTGGGATTCAGAATACCAGTAATCTCATGATCACAGTCCCCCAGCAAAAGAGGACTGGGGAGGGATAAGGTAAGTAATAAAAAGAGAATTTCTACTTTGGAAGAGGGAAAACCTTTCATGATACATAATACCACTGAATCTTAATTCTGATCACTTTCAGATGAAACCTGGTACACAAATAGGGATTACTAAAGCTAGAATCAATTTCTGGCTTTGTTGAATACTTGTGTTTATGGGCAGCTCATTTCACCTTTGCTTCTTGCTTTGATGAACATTTAATGATCTTGTACAAAATTTATTTTGTTCTACTTTTGTCTACGGAAGAAACTCTCTTTAAGGTAAAGAGAATCAGGATTATTGAATTTCTTTGTGCAGGCCCATAAATTCTTTTAGATTTAACAAAATCCTGTAATTTTGCATTAGGTCTAGTGCAAAAGCCCCTGAGCTGTTTCTCTTAAGATAAAAACTCACTACAAATCAAAAATGTGTCTAAGTTATTCTCTGTGCTGTGGCTTACTAAATCATTACAATAAGAGCTCTGTGCACTGTGGAATCAACCCAAAGTGGAGGGAGAAAATCAGAAGAGAGACAGCCTCGAGGTTGTGATTAAAATACAGAAAGAGTCTCACAGCTATGCTGCTCCTGGGTGAAGCTGACAGTGCAGGATTAACACGCTTTATTTCCTGCACTGCATCTACATATCATGTAACCATACATCACCATTATTCATGCTTGCAGTTGCTCACAAGAGAGCAAGTGAATGCACGACACTCCAATGCACCATGGCTGTTGCACGGGTCATGGAGTCTAGCTGACAAATGTCAGTCTAGAGGGATACTATGCTGCAATAAGTGGGAAGAACAATCATCTGAGCAGGAGGAAATTCAGACAGGAGAAGGCAACATTCGTGAAGATCCATGCTGACCATAACCCTTATTTGATGTAGCAGATGGCCAACGAGAATATACTACCAAGTATGGAAACAGGTCTGCACAGCTGAGTTTGAAGCTGGCAATGCTTGACTGCTATCACTCTGCTGACTGCAGAGTGCAAGCAGACTCTATCTGGAAAGACAACAGCAACCTATGTGATTCCAAAGGTGACATCTGTTATTCCTGAGGTGTTTGGTTGGCATTACCATATAGATAGGGACATAAAGGAGGGGGCAGTCTGTTGATCCTGTTGTTTCTGAAATGCAGAAATGGGTTGATCTTTACAGGGACCTGATTCCTGGGAACTTACTTAACTTCTGCAATTGTCTCTGCTCTCACAAAGATCTGCCAATGATTTGTGAATCCCACTTCCTCCTTAGCATAGTAGAATTAGGTTTCTACAAAAGGGAATCCTAGATCGTTTGTCGATGTGTTTCTATTTCATTTCAGAACTATTTTCTCACCCTCATATGATTCCAAACACTAATGTGTTCCATTACTTTGTGTTGCTCCCAACACTAAGTTGGGAATCTTTCATTAGCAGTTTGATGAACTTTCTTTGAGACCTTCCTTATAGTCTTGTATTTCTCCAGCTCCCTAGATCTCCATGTTGGATTATTTGTGTAGAAAAGTTGCAATAGCTGTATTGATGTGTT
Source organism: Scolopax mira (assembly GCA_004320125.1). Lineage (NCBI taxonomy): Eukaryota > Metazoa > Chordata > Aves > Charadriiformes > Scolopacidae > Scolopax > Scolopax mira. The sequence goes on along the minus strand of BJBW01002676.1, from coordinate 6,517 downwards.
GCCAGTGAGGGATACTGAACACTACAGAGCCTTATTAAATCCATTGCTTGTATCTCTGTTTTGAGACACAGCCTCAGTTTTGAGGCTGACAGATAGAAACAGGATGCATGCCCCTCCTGTGGCATGACTCTAGTTAGATGATGGTGTCATGCCTCTGGGTAGGAAAAGGACGGCAAGGTCTAAGGTAAAAACACACAATAGCCAAGAACAAGTCTGTGGCAAATGGTTAAAGAAAAATAAAGATCTTATGCCAGTATGTGTTCAAATGTGTTCAAGACAAACCTGAAACCTGCATTAGAGGACAGACAGTAATACTGAGAGACAATGGTCTTTTGGGACAAAGAAGTAGTAAGGATAAAAAAGAAGCAAGCGACGACACCTGAAGACTAGGTGCAGAAAGGCAAGCTGGCTTTGACATGTTGGAGTGAAATTGGCATAAAACTGGTAAAAGCAGAGATAAGCAAACATTTTTTAGCACATCTAAACCACCATAGTGAGATTATAAGTAATTGCTACAATTTACAGTGTGTCTGTGGTGGTTTTCTTCCAATAACAGGATTTATAAATTGTACTTTTGTTGAACCCCATCCCGTGATTAAAATATTGAGACTGTAATTAAGAAATGTGATGTGCTAAAGAAGACTTCATCTCCTTTTTGATTAACATATCATTTAAAAAATTACCTTGACTATGAATTTGTTATTATTTGTTTAGTATTTGTTGATTAGCTTCAATAAATAATGTAACAATACAATTATTGAAAAGCCCTTTATGATACATCGACTGAAACTACATTGTCTGTGCTTTAAGTGGATGACAGCTTTTATTAATTGGGAGAATAACAAATGACTTTTAGAACAAAGCAAAACCAAAGTAACAAAAATGACAAAACCTGCTGTTAATGTACTCAAAGATTTATGAACTACATGAATCAAAAATGTGAATGCTATGAAAAAATCTTCAATGTTATTCTTTTCATCTTCTTACTCAATTCCACTCTGGAATGACTTCTTTACTTAGAGAAATTCAGATGACATAATAAGAGATGAAGACATTTCTGAAATACATAATGCTAAAGTTATTTCATTGTCACTGCCTTTCAGAGCAGCTTTCTGAAAAAAAGCTGCATATGACATCTATTTTATGGGATCAGCTTAAAGTTTACAATAAGCAGAGAATAAATTAATTTTCTGTCTTTTTTTTTTGAGGCAGTATCAGTATTAAAATAACCACTTTCAAATACTAAATACAGGGCTGTATAAAAATCTTAGTTGAAGAGAAATTACTTCAAGAAAATGGTGGACTGAAGTCTTCAAATTTTTATTTTTTTTAAGCAGTAAAAACACTGATTCTTCTTAAATATGCAAAGTTATGTTTACAATATTCTTCCAGAAATTGTTACTTCTAGAAGTTGCTATGATTGAGATTTGATTTTTTTTCTTGTCAAATTTTTAAACACTTTGGGAAGCAGTGCAGGGGAAAAGGGCATTTATGTATGAATTAGGGAACTGCAAAAAATGTTCACAAATTACCTTATAATGCAATTATAGGTAGAGCTGGTAAAATTAAAACTGTTCTGGGATGTTACTGTTGGTTCAATCTCTAATAAAACTACAAGAATAAATTCTTTTTTCCACAGGATGACTGAAACTTGACACAGAATAACTGCCAGCAGTGCTCTTATTTTGGAAATGATTTTAAGTATAGGCCAAAAAAGAGGTATATTGGCAGTTCAATGTCAAAGAAAACCTGAAGTTACCAAAAGCAGGAGCAGTGAAATATGTATTATTTGTTGTAATTTGTAAACTTCTCTGGAGTGCCCCTGTCCTGAGAATTTTTTTTTTTTTTTTTTTGCCATAAATTGTCAAGTTTTGCACAAAGAAATTAGATCCATTTAAGGTACAGTTTTATTTTAAGGTTGTGATAATGAGAAAACTTTGCCTTGTGCTTTAAGAAATCCTCCATTCCTAGATGATAGGGTATTTATTAACATCCTGTAATCCTGTTCTCTGCACATGTCGCCATGGATCTGACTTTTAAGCACATGCTGTTAGAGGACGTGATTAAGCACCATTTGCAATGGGCCATGGCCTCAAAAGAGTTGTGAGCTAAATGGGCTTCTGTTATCTCAGATGACAACAGACAAAACCAGACATTTTAATTGATGTTTTATAGTATCAGACATTTGTTTAACTGTATTTTTTTTTGGGGGGGGGGGGGGGAGATACCCTTATAAAAAATTGACTAGATGGAGAGAATTTCAAATCAAATTGGACCAAGACACAGATTAAAACTATGATCTGCACATTTGGCTTCAGGTTTGCCTAAAGATTTGCACTGTTTTGACATGTCCAAATACACTAGGAAGATGTATGGCAGCAACTTGTGTCTAATGAACAATATATAAAATGCATATTATTTTTCTCTTCAAACTGCTTTATAATTCTTTTATGATTCTCGTACTACATTACTCTAAGAAAAATTCTGGTTTGAACCATTAATATTGAAGGAATAATTTGGCACAGTGTTTATAATATGCAAAAGACATGCCTGAAGCTATGGACATGAAGAGCAGGAAACTCTTCAGATGTTTTTTCACTCTACTGCTCCTACTAGTCACAGGTCTGCAATTAACTTTGATAGTGACTTACTTAAATTAGAATGTGGGTGGTAGTTCTGTACTTCTCAGATGAAAATCTGTATTTTATACTTATCTAAAAATAAGCTGTTCTCTTTTGGTACAACACTGTACATCTTCTTCTTTGGCAGGGAGGGGTGCTAGAATAGGGGGTCCCCAGGTCCAAGATAGACTTGAAAGATTTGTACAAGCTAAATTGAACTTACTGCAGTGGCAGATTCTAAACCAACAAAAACAGAAGTAGCTGTGGATTGTTTCTCTTAAAGAAACAATGTAGATGGTGCTGTGAAACCCTTGCATTAGGCAGCAGCCTAGATCTTCAATGTAGCTAAATGTAGTCTTCCAAATGCCAGACTTTAGGCAGACTGAAAAATTTTAATTTTCCTCTCCACTGAGGATAAATTGAAGATGGTAAATTCTGAGAAACAGTGAAAGGTTTTGAAACCTTTGAAAGGCTGACAAGAAAATACCCCACTGTCATGCAGCATTATCCTCTATAGGGATATTGTCTACTATTATAGTTCTACCACTGTTTTATATAAAAAGGGTCATAAAGACTAAACAGGCTCATTTACAAGGTTCATATGAGAAGGCAATGTATTCAAGAAGATTCATGTGTTCAGAAGCACAAGGACACTGGCAGAACTCAGTAATTCACATGAGTGTTTTGAGATCCTTGTCCTAATACCACCTTCCTGTACTCTTGCAATTATATATTATTTACTTCTATGAAGCAATGAAGCTCTAATCCATACCTTCAGTTTGTCTCAAGTTGACTGTGATAAACTTTCTTCGATGCAATGAGTGACAGTCTATTTGGTGTCTTCTGCCAAAATTATTTTGTAAACACCGCAATGCATTCTGACTGATGCCAGCCCAGGTTTCTGTCACTGCCAAACTGCCACACACAACTGCTGAGTGTGCACCTCTGGTTCTCTATGGGATATTGTGGTAGCCCTCATCATGGCAGGCTTCCCTACATTCAGGAAGGCTCTCTCATATTATCCCATAACATTTGCTATGGGTTGCATTTGCTGGAAGATTTCAAAACTTGCTAAGCACTAATTCATGTACTGTACCATTTCCTTCACTACCTGACAGCATAGCTCATACTTGCCAGATTCTCTGTCAGGTAACGGTAAGACACACATTGGCTTCAGTAGGCAACAGATAAATCCAGAATCAGGGAACTAATCATAGAAGACATTTTGGTTCTTGCCAGTGTAACTAGGAAGCAGAAGATGTTGACTGAAATGGAGTTATTATTATGAGCAGGACCTAAATGTTGTCAATACTTTTGACTACAGCTGCAGAAAAGGGTCCCAGAGGCAAAGATGCTCAATGACCACATGGAAGAAATCTGAAAATATGACCTTAATGTGAAAGAGTAAAGGCTAAATTTAGAGAAATCTTTCTAGCACGTAACTAATCTGTGCTGTACTTTTCCCAAGTTATTGCAAATTAACATCTAAAAACACACTAAGCACCTTTCTGCAACATGTGAATAGTCACCATATTCTGTATCTTAAAATTCTCATTAAGATTGTAGATTCAGCACTGAATAAAATATAAAATACCCGGTACAATACTGTAAGTTTTACATTAAGTACGATTGCTGGTTGTGAAAGATTTTTAGATAACATTGTAGGAACTCTGAGCAAAAGCCAAACCTTCACAGTTTGCAATAATATAAAATTTTTGATTGAACCACCATATATCACCAACAAAGTGTTGTAATGAAGTTTCCCAGAAGCAGGGAAAAAAAAGACAAAGGTGCTGGAATAGCAAGTGTCTTGAAAGTTGTTCTCATATGTATAAATATAAAGAGGCTTACAGTTCTTGTACAATATCTTTCCACTCCCATTGCAGTGACATTAATATCAGATGTGACATTAATATCTGTCATCAATTTGCCCTGTAGGTCATCTCAAGGTATGTTTTGCAATTTGAATCAAAATATTCTCTGTACATTGTGTACCTTTTTAAAAGTAAATACAATTTATCAATCCAATTCTGCTTTGTATCTTGTGTATTAAAGACACTTGTAAAACCATTCTGACTGCAGTCGCAGCGTCTCTTCTATGTTCCCTCTCTCCCTCTGCTTTTGCCACCACAGGAGCATGCTACTTAGTGCTTTTATAAACGTAGAACAAGTGTCATACCTCTGAGAGCCTGGCTATAATTCACTTCGCAGTGCAAACTCTCACTTGGCAATCACTGGCAGAAAAAGTGCAAATGACAAATTGCTGCTAGGAAGGCTTCTGTTGCTATGAAGAGTTCACATCTGTGTTCTTTTTAAGTAAGGAGCAAAAATCTTTTTCTGTCTTTTTTAGCAAAACATGGAAGCAACAGCATCCTTCAGCTTTTTTACCTTGTGGCCTACTGGTTAAAGCACCAAGACATATAAGATCAAAATCCCCAATTCTTCAGTGCGTGATTTGCCCAACCTTCATGATAAATTCTGAAATGAGTTCACCTAATTCTTGGTATTGTTATTAAATGTTCAATCACTCTTGCAGTCTCGGAGGAGAGCTCAGGTCAACAACTCCAAATTCCAGAGTATGAGAAGAACGGTCAACTGGACTGTGAATTATCGGTGATAATCCTGGTGAATTATCCCAGAATGGAAAGTGATTCAGCTCCAGCAGAAAGGAGCAGGAGGTCAGGACTCAATATACAAAGAAAAGCAACAAATAAAACATTGCCAATGGATGAGTGAATGAGGACATTGATTCAAGAACTTCAAGAACTCAAGACATATTCAAAACTTCCAAATATGGAACTATCAGATAAAAACCTAATCTGAAGAAAAACTTAATGGGAAAAGGCTGTGTGGTTTTTTTTCGATACGATGTGAAAATCTTTAAAAATGACAATGTGAGGTCCTTTAATGAGGACAACTAATGAGGACAAACACATAAAGGGTGAGTGTCAAGAGGATGGGGCCAGTCTTTTTTCAGTGGTGCCCAGTGACAGGACAAAAGGAAACGGGCACAAACTTGTACATAAGAAGTTCCACCTAAACATGAGGAGGAACTTCTTCACCTTGAGGATGTCAGAGCTCTGGAACAGGCTGACCAAAGAGGTGGTGGAGTCTCTGTCTCTGGAGACATTCAACACCCGCCTGGACAAGTTCCTGTGTAATGTGCTCTAGGTGGACCTGCTCTGGTGGGGGGGTTGGATGATCCCCAGAAGTCCTTTACAACCCCATATCATTCTGTGATTCTGTAGTTCTGTAACTGGGAATTTTCTGAGGGAGAAATGGATTCCTACTGAAATTTTCCCTTAAGAAAAAACAGAGACAAAGACCTGCCTCCAAGTCTCTCACTGTCTATTTCTTGTAAGGTTTTGCTTTTACCATAAAGTTACTTTTTTTCTGATCTCTCTCGCTATTTGCAGCAGTAAGAGCCTATATAAAGGACGCTAAGCATTTATCTTTGCAAGACAAAATAGAAGCATTAAACCAGAAAGATAAGAATGGAGAACAGAACAACTCCCCTGTAATCCAGGAGGAGGTAGTTAATGATTTGCTTATGCACCTGGAGAATCATAAGTCTATGGGGCCAGATGGGATTCACCCAAAGGT